>BQNB010191417.1:0-11700 GCA_026074375.1 Tanacetum coccineum | reverse complement strand
TGAGTACGATGAATCTAATACTTATGTGTTAGAAAGATTCAACACTACAGCTGGAAATCCTGTCAAGAAGATTCTTCTTAAATTGAATATATCTGATCACAGGTCAATCCTCACGGACTTGAAGGTTACTGATTAGTAGTTTTCAATACACTATAAAATATATAATATAATACCACAAGAGCAATTAAGAAAATTTCCTAAGGAAAATTCACTCTTAAAAGATATATATAATATATAATACGTATATTTAACCGGGAAGAATGATCACCCAGGTCGTTTCCCCAACAACTTGTGAAATTGAAACCGCGTTTTAGCTCGGATTATGATTTGAATGAGAGAAAAGATATTTTTGATTATCTTTAACTACTAAATAAAGCAACAATTAAAATGAACAATTAAAAGCAATTAAACACTTAAACTAATTAACGGGAAACAAATAAAACGCGACAAATAAGCAAATACACTAAATTAACTCCTAAAAATGCAAACTAAATTTCTAAACCTAAAATAGGACAAAAGAAAATTTTAAGAAAAAGAAAAACATTTTTTTGATTATTTTTGAATTTATTATGAATTAAAAACTATTTTAATCTAATTAAATCCTAAAAAATAGCAAATTAAGTACTAAAAATTTAGAAAAATGATTTTTAAACTTAGAAAAGTCTAAAATAACATAAAAACTCAGAAAACTATTTTTAACTATTTTTAAAATTAAAATCCTATTTTTAAACTTAAAATTAAAGGCTCAAAAATGAAAATTAAAATCTAAAAGGTGTAAAAATGATTTTACTGGATGTAAACCTAAAAGTAATTTTTATAAAACTAAAAACTATTTTTTTGTAATTTTTTGAAACTTTTTTCTATTTTTTATTGATTTTTTAATTTTTAAACCTATAAAAAAATCCTAGAAATTAAACTAATAATGGAAAAATTCTCAAAAAATCAGGAAAGTCCTACTAGCAACAAAGAATAAGACAAAAAAAACTAAACAAACAGCTAATCAAATAAGCTCTAAAATAAGCTAGATAAGCTACGGCTTATAAAATGAAAAGGAAATGAAAAAGACTACTAGTATTAAATGGGGGGAAAGGTTACTGGATGAGCTATTGAAGCATATTGGTAAGACGTATGGCTTGTGAGGGAGAGGTCGTGGGTTCTAGTCTGGTAACACACCCCTTTTTGCAATTTTTTATTTTTTTACTTTTAACAAAAACTAAATATTAGAACTTAAAAAGGACTTAATTTTAAGCACTTTTTATAAAAACAATACTAACTGAAACTGAGAAATAAGCTCAAAAACAGCTTAAGAAAAAGCTGTTACAGAAAGTGGGTGTTTGAGCTTACTTTTGCTATTTTCCACTTACAAGCTTACACAAGGCTCAATTTTAGCTCAAATTCAATTCTAAAAGCTATTCCTAAAGGCTTATGATGTGTAAGATCTAAAAATGACAAGCTAACTTAACCATTATCTCTAAAAGCTAACTGAATTTGAAGATTAAAGTAGAAAACTCAGGAACTATTACAAAGAACTCAAAAACTCAAAAAGCTATAATGAACAATGAGCTTAAACTAAACCTAGAGCTTTTGAAAATTAATTATCCTTACTAAAAGCTATAAGTTTAAACAAGAAAATAAGATACTACAACTTCAAATTCTAAATTTAAGAGGCTAAATTCTATTCCTACTGTTTTTGGCTTTTTGGCTAATTAATGACTTTTTTAAGCTAAATGTACCTAGGTAAATAAGCTAGTAAATGAAAACTAAGACTTGATCTAACTTAAGCTATGCCTAAACTATAAGCTATATAAAAATAAGACAGAAATTGATTGAGCTTATTAAATGAAATCTTCTAAACTAAGCTTTGATACCAGACATTGAAGAGCTTATAACAAGCTTAAACAACATGATTTAACAACTACTAAGGTTGAATTTAAAGATCTACACTAATGCTACTTATATTTTTGGTTTTTATGAAATTTTAGACAAAAATTGAAACTACTATTATCTAAATAATTAAGCTAAAACACATGATGAATATGCACTATTTAACATTATTAAACTCAAATAAGCAGCTAGAAAACAAATAAGCACAATTAATAAGCAATTCTAAGCAATTTTTAAGCAATTCTAAACTAGAAATTAAAGACAAGGAAAGTAAAAGATAGACTTACAAGTAACTTCAGCCAAACAGAAGCTTCAAGGCTCAATTGAGCTTAATCAATAGCTCTGGCTTATTTACAATAAGCCAGTAATAGTCCTTGGAGACCTTTCCATGATAGGTCTCCCTTCCAAAAGCCAAAATCCATAAGCTAAGGTGATAAAGTTATTAGCTGATTTTAAGAGTTAAGGTATGATTAAGGTAAGATTTGAGCTCAATTATTAGCTTAGAGACTAATAAGAGCTTATTAAGTAGCTTATGATATTTAGCTTAGCATTTAATAGGAAAAGTGAGAGCTTATGAAAGACTATTTAAAAACTGAATTTCATTAACATAAAACTTGATTACAATGCTTAAAAGGAAGAATTACAAAGTTTAAAGGAAATTTAAGCTAAAAGTTGAAAATTAAGCTAAAACTAAAAGCTACTAACTACTAGATAGATTGTGTGTGTGTGATCGTGAGGCTATTTATAGCCTCTTGGGAATGTTCTAGGCCTAAAATCTGTTACAAACTCCTGACAATCTCTACCATCCATTCCTCCAATCATTGCTAAATTGATCATGGCCGTTGGATCACATATGTGTACACACGGATTGCCAGCTTGGCAATCCGTGATGTGACACTTGTGTGCTTCTTATGAGAGTATAATCAATGTAAAAATGACTATTTCCCTTGTGCTTCCTATATGCCAACGTGGCATTCTTGCTTGAGTGACTAATGAGGAGCCTTGGAATGTCGTTTTTGACCCTGCCATTGTATTTGTAATCACTTGAATAGTCGTCCTTGACCTTCAATTAAGTAAAGCCTCTTGATTTACCCTGGTTGGTGAAATGGGGACGAAGCATGAACAGTAAAATGTTCTTGGCGCCATTTTTTTCCTTTTTATAACTGAAAGGGTAAAAACGGGTTAACTTTTAGGTAATTGCAAACTTAGTCCATGTGGTTGTTTAGCACAAGTCTAGTGTAAAAGGATTTATAAAATTGACAAAAATGGTCCCTATGGTTTAGTAAAAGATAAATGGGCCAAGGGTTTTGGGCTTTTAGATCCGGGTAAAGGGTTAAGGAAAGATTAGGCCCATTTAGGTTTAGGGACTAATTGTGTAACTTTTAGAACTTGGGGGAATAGAAATGAAACATTTAGGGTTTGTCTTTTAGTGATTTGACTTTATTTGACCCAAGGTTGACTTTCTTTTACTTAAGGTTGACCTTTCTTGGCTTCGGCTTTGAATCTTTGGCTTCTCAAGTGCTCTTCCGTTTCTCGTGTCTGTGTTTGCCCGTTTTTGACGGTTTTCTTATGATTTTTGATATATTCGTACCTGCACACACAAAACACAAAAACAAGTATATTTTTTCCATTTTAAGTATGTTTTTAGTCATTTAGGGTCATTTTTAGTGTTTAACGGATATGTGTATTTTACACCTATCAGTTACTCCAACCAAACCTGGGCGAATGACAAAGCCATATTTGTCCCCCCGCTTTATTGCTAACTGTTTTTATGCAGGCTGTTTAAAGATGGTGGTGGAGGTTCCTGATTCCAGCTGACTCACAAGATCCATAGCCACATGCTCATACTCGATAGACAAACATAAGGACTTCATGAAAGGCTTAAATACATATTTCAAGACTTCCGCTACTCTGATAACGAACGTCTTTCTTGAAGTGACGAAGTATTAAAGTTAAAGAATTTCAAAGAAGTTTCTGTCACTCTGATACCGAACGTCTTTCTCGAAGTGACGAAGTGTTAAAGTTAAAGAATTTCAAGAAAGATGCAACATTAAAGCTTTTCAAGTCAACAAATCAAGAAAGGTATGAGCATGTCGGTCTAGAAGTCACAAGTTCACAAGATGACAAAGTCTCAAGATGGCGAAGAGATTGGGCTTGGTTAATGATCTCAAGATGCTCAAGATCACAATGTCAAATACAAGTTCAAGGAACAAGCTCAATCCAGAAATCAATGATCACTACAACATACTCACATGAGTATGTCAAAAGAGGACGAGCTAAAGACTAAATACAAAGCATAGTATGCAGGCGTAAAGTTTTAGTAAAAAAGAGTGACCTCCCTTAGGGAGATTGTTGGAAACACAAAAAGTGTCAGTTCTATCCAAGTTGTAATAGGCTTAGCCGTAGATGTGCATGTTAAGTATAGAAGCTAATCATAGCCCATGGTGTAACATTTCTGATTTTCACGTATTGTACGACTCTTTAATGTCAACAATTTATTTTAGCCCGATACGCGTTTACTTTTAATTTTGACGTTTAAGCTAAATCGCGTATACTGAAAAGAAATACATTTTACGTGAATGGTCACCAAATAAATTAGGTTTTATGTCAGTAAGTGTCCTAGAATTATTTAAGTAATAATTATCAAACTTGCTCAGTTTTATTTGGATTGGTCACGTAAAGGAGTTACGTTTCGCAATAAAATATACTTAGACGCACCACGGAAATACCTAGACTTAAACCGGTACACATTTTAAGTATCTAGTCACAATATTTAATCAAAATCTTGTGCTAGTGTCCCAAAACCCACGTATGGGGTCAAGTAAAAATCAAGGAAATCGTGTATATATATCATGATCACAAAAATCCACCAACCTTACTCAAAAGTCCAAGTAATATCTAATACATCATAGTTTCTCATTAAAACTTGTCCTATGTTGTCCCTAGTATCCTACTAAATATTTCCAAGATATTTGTTCACTCCTTTTTGTGTGTGTATGTCGTGACTTGGGCAAGAAGGGTCACACAACTTGCAACTTTGCATATCTAGCCATATCATGTACAATATTTAGCTAATTAAAGCATTGTACTCTTATAGGATGGTTTTTGACAAGTGGACAATCAATATCTCAAACAACAAATCTAAGGCTCAATTGGTTTTAGAATTTGGTTGACTAATAAGTTCTAACTATCCTTCTACCCTTAAAAAATAAGCTCACTAGTCCTCTGATAAGTTCTAGAAAATTCTAAACACTCTCGAGTAACAAACTTGTCCCAATTCATCTCATATAACGCTAGAACTAAAACTCGAACCCTATTCGATGTATTTTCACTATTCAACTCGAGCAAGGAAAAGGGTATAAGCTTTGAAGCTTAGTATATTACACGTTTGGGTGTAATACGAGTCGAACCAAACACATAGGACCGATTGTAAGTTCTAGCTCGAACCCACGTTGATTTCTTGTTTATTTACGTCATTATAAATACTAGTTGCTTGTAAATCGAGTTTAAAGAATCATGTGTACATAAAACATGCATGGTTCGACCATTCACCCCCCCACCCTCCCCTGCGCATTATTCAAGCAAGCTTACAAGTTATTCACTGTGAATGTGTGAGTTGCTAGAGTAATGAAACACGATTAAGAGAACAAGTAACGAACGAACAATGACTTAAATGAACCCATGAATGTAAATGAGAGGGTCATGAACCCGTTATAATGAAAACCCAAGAATTCTCACGTAAAACTTTATATAAAACGCGGCACTTAGCTTTGGAAACCTTCATACATACGTAAAATAAGTCTTATAAATAAGCATGAGCTTATTTGGTGTCACATAGAAACAAGATTCGATATAAAAAAAATAATAATAAAAGACGAGGTTCAAACACGACATTTAAGACGCAAAAATAGACAAAACCCACACTTAAACTTTACCATGTAAATATTTGGCTCGATTTAAGTGGCACGTGTAAGTAATCTAAATATGGTTTTGCATGAAAAAGACGTAGCTTAATCGAGCTTATTCGAGCCACAAAGCTTACTAGCTTAAGAACATTTTTTTTGATTTATAAAACCATAACAGTGGCGTGTGTAGCCACTGTTGACCATTTCCACTCGTTGGAAAGCAACAAATGAAAAGTTTTTCCTAGGCCCATTAAAGAAATTAATAAACACTATTTAAATTTTATTTAAGCTAAAAATGTAACTTTTGCAATTAGAGGGACAAGAAAGTAACTTCGAAACTAAAAGTTTAAAATATTATTTTCGAATATAATAAACTGATGGACCATTTGATAATTTCTGAAACATTAGGGACTAGTTGTAAAAAGAGTAAATTTCAAATGATAAATTTACTTTCATAAACAGTAAGTGACTAGTGTATGACATTTTAGAAACTAAAGGTTTAAGAAATCGTAAATATTATAAGTTTTAAACCGAAGGGACTAAAAGTGTTAAATATTTTATATTTTTTTCCGAACCTAGATATTAAAGTGTAAAATAAAATACTTGAAAGTATTTTATGAACGAGAACGAACAAAATATAATTATTATATATACGTTCGGATATTAATCGGGTTTTAATAATCCGAGTTGATAAATAGAAATATAATTATTAAACGGAACAATATCTCACGTTTAATCGGAGACAATCGAATATAATATATTTGGATTATAGAACGGGTTTAAAAATTAACGATTAATAAATAAAGTATATTTATTAAATAACGAATTCACGTTTTCCGACATTCAATGAAATAAAATAAATAACATTAATCGTGGGCACCACCACACAAGTGATAACAGTATATATAAACACAAGTGATAACAATATATATAAACTTAAAATGAAATTTAGTTTATATATAGAGTCGTTAGTTTAAACAAGTAAACTAAGACGTGACCGTATTTACTTAGGTGTTTTTGACGTGTGGTTTCGATACCGGCTTGATAATTTTATAACAAACTGGGAACTACCTGCTAAGGTGATTTCATGGCCCCAAAATTATAAAATTAATCTGAAATGAAGAGGATGTTATCTCGTGGATGATCTCTGGGCCAGTGAGCTGACTATCTCCAACTTCAGCCCAGCAGATAGGTGATCGACACTTGCGCCCATACAACGCCTCAAACGGAGCAGCCTAAATGCTGGTATGGTAACTGTTATTGTACGAAAATTCTACCAACGGTAAGTGTCTATCCCAACCTTTTCTAAAGTCGAGTACACAGGCACGTAACATGTCCTCCAACGTCTAAATGGTTCTCTTACTCTGACCATTGGTCTCTGGATGGTAAGTTGTACTCATATCCAATCGAGTACCTAATGCTTTATTAAGGGACTTCCAAAAATGTGAAGTAAATTTCCCATCACGATCAGAGATGATCGAAACTGGCACTCCATGCCTTGAGACTACTTCCTTCAAGTACTGTCTCGTCAACTTCTCTAACGTGTTATCTTCTCATATAGGCAATAAATGAGCAGACTTAGTAAGACGATTAACGATTACCCAAATCGTGTCTTGACCAGTTGTTGTTTTTAGCAATTTAGTCATAAAATCCATTGTTATATTCTCCCATTTCCATTGTGGGATCTCTAGTTGAACCAATAAACCAGATGGCTTTTGATATTCTACCTTAACCTTGGCACATGTTGAACACTTGCTAACATATATGGTAATAGCTGCTTTCATGTTGGGCCACCAATACAGCTTCTTAAGGTCTTGGTACATCTTATCTGATCCAGGATGAATTGAATACTTTGACTTATGGGATTCATGCATAATTAAAGCTCTCAAATCACCATAGAGTGGAATCCAACTTCGGTTGTTCAAACATAATGTTCCATCAGCACGAGGTTCTAGCTTGTTAATTATGCCATGCAAATCTTCGTTGATGAAGTTCTCTTCTTTTCTAGCTTCCGATTGAGTACTCAAAATCTGCATAGGAAGGTTTAACCCTATAGTCATAACTAAGGCTCGAACTCGTAGCGGCTTACTTCTTTCCTTTCGGCTTAGGGCATCGGCCACCACGTTCGCCTTTCCTGGATGATATCGAATTTCACAGCCGTAGTCGCTCAACAACTCTAACCAACGTCGTTGTCTCATGCTCAGCTCCTTTTGATCGAGAATGTGTTGTAAACTCTTGTGATCAGTGAACACAACACACTTCGTACCATACAGTAGTGTCTCCACATCTTCAAGGTAAACACTACTGCACCAAGCTCTAGGTCGTGTGTGGTATAGTTCTTCTCATAAACCATGAGTTGGCGGGATTCATAAGCTATGAATTTCTCTTTTTGCATCAAAATCGCACCCAACCCTTTATGCGAAGCATTGCAGTATACCACGAAGTTCTCACTTCCCTCTGGTAAAGCCAAAATTGGCGCACTACACAATTTTTGCTTCAACAACTGAAATGTAGCTTCTACTTTTTCTCCCCAATCAAACTTCACGCTTTTCTGAGTCAATTTTGTCATAGGCCTAGCGATCTTCAAAAACCCTTCGATAAATCGTCGGTAATAACTGGCCAAACCTAGAAACTGACGAATCTCGATTGGTGTCTTGGATGACGCCCAATCCTTGATAGACTCAATCTTAGCGGGATCAACGTGAATACCTTCACTATCAATCACGTGACTAAGAAATTGTACCGCCAAAACTCACACTTTGAAAACTTGGGGTATAATTCTTCCTCCTTCAATAACTTCAAAATCAACTTAAGGTGTCCTTCGTGCTCCTTTCTGCTCTTGGAGTAAATCAAAATATCATCGATGAATACGATCACGAATCTATCTAGGTACGGTTTGCACACCCGATTCATCAAATCCATGAATACTGCCGGTGCGTTAGTCAAGCCAAACGGCATTACTTGGAATTCGTAGTGACCATAACGAGTCCTAAATGCTATCTTTAGAATGTCTTCCTCTCGAACTCTGAGTTGGTGATAACCAGATCTCAGGTCGATCTTAGAGTAGACTCTTAACCCTTGGAGTTGATCGAACAAGTCGTCGATCCTCGGAAGTGGGTATCGGTTCTTCACAGTAAGTTTGTTTAGTTTACGGTAGTCGATACATATCCGAAAAGAACCATCTTTCTTCTTGACAAACAAAACCGGTGCTCCCCAGGGTGAGGAACTGGGTCTTATAAATCCTGTGTCAGAAAGTTCTTGCAACTGAGTAGACAACTCTTGCATTTCGGCTGGTACTAATCGATATGGGGCTCGTGCTACAGGTGCAACACTGAGGACTAAGTCAATTTGAAATTCAACTTGTTGAGCAGGTGGCAGTCCAGGTAAGTCATCTGGAAATACTTCTAGAAATTCCTGTACGATTAGCACGTCCTCAAGTCACTTCTCCTCCGACTTATCCTCAGCCTTCTTGGATGTAACTTGCGCTAGGTAGACTTGACATCCCTTCTGAATATACTTGTAGGTCCTCGTACACGATATGATGTTCAGCTTACTTTCGCCGTCGTAATTATCACCTCGGATTATCAACACCTCATCTCCATAAGGAATACGGACGACCTTCTCGTCACAAACAATCAACACGTGGTATTTCGCCAACCAATCCATACCGATGATGACGTCGCAACTACCAAGTTCTACGGGCATTAGATCTATGTCGAACGGATGACCTAATAATCCTAACGTGCAACCTCTAAGAACAACATTTGTTTCTGAAATTCTTCCATCGGCAAGTTCTACGGCATAACTAGTGTCTAAGGTGGATGGTGCAACATCAAGTAAGGCACTAAAGGTAGACGACACAAAACTCCTATCGGCGCCCGAATCGAATAACATAGAAGCATAACAGTTATTGAGAAGAAACGTACCCGTGACAACGTTGGAATCATGGTTTGTTCCTCCTCCACCAATGACGTAAGCCTTTAATGTAGCTTCGTTACCTCCAGTCTGGTTTCCAGTCTTGTTTCCACTCTTGTTTCTTGTCTGGTTTCCACGGTTCTGATTCCTTGACTTTGGACAATCCTTCCTAAAATGTCCCGGCCTCCCACACTCATAACAAATAACACCCGGCTGATTCCCAACTGCGGCTCTCTAAGTATTTGGAGTAACAGCAGCCGTACAATCCCTAGTCAGGTGCCCAACCTTCTTACAGTTTCCACACCTTACAGTACACAGCCCTTCATGGTGCAACCTGCACTTGTTGCAGTAGGGGAGAGACCCAACATACCCCTTTCTTTCATTGTTTCCTGCCGTATAAGCTCTTTCTACGTTCTGGCCTCCAATGTTTTGCCGCTTGAAAACTGGTTGCTGCCCATGATTGTCCCTCGGGTTGTTCTCCAACCTTGTCTTGTTTTTAGCACTTCTAGCATATCCCTTCAGCTTTTGATCCATTAAGTTGTTGGCAATGCGAATTGCATCTTGAAGTTTAGTATAACATTTCCCTGAATGTTACCGGGCAAACCTCCTATGAATCTCTCAACCTTGTCCTCCTCATCGGGGACCATTCTCGTACACAACCAAATCAACTCCTGAAACCTTTGTGTGTAAGCAGTCAAGTCGTTTCCTTTCACCGTCAAATTCCACAATTCAGTCTCCATCTTCTGGATTTCATTCCTCGAGCAGTACACTTATGTCATCAACCTCATAAGTCCAGCCCATTTCATGGCATATGCAGCATCAACACCAATTGTCCTCTTGTGGGTGTTCCACCAAGTCAAAGCACTGTCCTGCAGTGTGCATGTAGCATATTTTACTTGGTACTTACAGTCTCTATTTTCTCGAACCAGCGGGTCAATCCGACAACGCCTTCAGTTCCTAAGAAATTATGTGGCTTACACTTCAAGAAGTCTTGGAATGTGCACTCTCGAGCCACTGGCATGAAACCTCCATAGTTCATGCCATGATTCCTATTTCTATTTCCATTTCCATTTTCTCTATTCCCTCTATTTCCATTTCCTCCGTTACCTCCGTTTCCATTTCCTCCATTCCCTCCATTTCCATTTCCTTCGTTACCTCCGTTTCCATTTCCTCCATTCTCACCTTCTTGTTCACCTCCATCCTCATTCAGGGGTTCAAGGTTCATCGCGGCTTCACGAGCCTCCATCTCTTCAGCTACTCGGCGAGTAACCAAGCCTTCAATCTCCTCGTGAGTCATGGATGCTCCAGATCGTGTGTTAGGCATTTTCCTACAGCATAACAATGTCACACTCAATGAGATTTCTAGGTGATGTGAGATCACTAACGGTGTTAAATAAAATTTATGGTTAATTCACATAGAAAATACATGATCGAAATATATTCATGGAAACCCCATAATGCATGACAGAAAAGCATAAGTAAATTAAATCATGACATCATATCATAGATAAATATCAATTTCATATCATCGAACATTAGTGATTACGTCACATTGGTTTCAAAATACAGAAAATACGAGTTTCTAACACTACGGTCATCACTAAACGCTACTGCTCAATGTTGCAACACTAAGGAACATATCTAAGGACGGTAGCCCATGTGCTTCCTAGCATATGCCTCAAGCCTGCCAACTCTCACTCGATCATAGAATCGAAGTCGCCGTATCTGCCTCAGTTCTCTCTGCATAGGTGACATGCCGCGCTGGAGTCGGTCAACTCTCTGACTCTCAACACTCACGGTGCCTCTAAGTCTGCTATTATCCCTCTCCAACTCAGCAATCCTCTCAGTCAAAGCAATGACTGCCGACTCAACCCCAACAATCCTACGTCCCTACTCTCTCTGAACTCCCTCCTCGCAATATCAATCTCATCACTCCTCTCAACATCATCATCCACCTCTATATCAGTCCCTCTAGACCTAGACTGCTCATAACTCT
>BQNB010191415.1:0-11700 GCA_026074375.1 Tanacetum coccineum | reverse complement strand
AAACCTTAACTATAACTACTTTTCTTTTTTCCATCCAAGAAAGTCCTTCGTGCCACTACATTTCCCGAATAGTATGTAAAGATATATAACTATTATACTATTATATAAATAACTTATGTTATTTACCACTGGGTTTTAACAGATTGATGTCTTCTCCCAACCATCCTACTTCCGAGATTGAGGATGCTTTTTCCTCCAACTTTCCGAACTATATCCCGGCTTCCCCGGACTATGTCCCAACTTCACCAGGAAAAACGTAGTCTAGCTCTTCAAATAACTCATTCGGTGTAGTTCCAATAGTTTCACCAACTCTTTCACTTTTTCATGATGACCCTATATGAAGGTCTTGCATGCATGCTATGCTAAAGAATCACCTATTCCACCACTAACTATTGTGCCTCCATCTACAATGCTGTCTCCAATGTTTAATCCTCAAGAATTCTTTCTTTCGGAGGAATTATTGTCACCTAAGAAACAAGGCCATAACCAATCATTCTCCTCTACTTCTGCCCTACCTCAAGAATTTGAGATGGGAGAAAGCTCTTGTAAGACAAGTCTGGAATGTCACGAGGAACAAATTGAGGAAATTATGAATCACCTGGATGAACTCTCTCTCTCTCTCGACCGCATTGAGCACATAGAAGACAAAATAGAAGATCTCGGAAAAGGTCGGGTGATTATACAACAAGATTTCGACAATCTAGAACTCCAAAAGGCTCATGCTCGAATTGCTAAACTTCAAAGAAAGCAAATGTGAAATAACAAGATTGCTCTGGCTCACTTCAGGATTGCTAATCTAGAACAAATCATCGAAGAAATCCAAGTCCGTCACCAAGCAGACAAGGAAAGTCTTCTGAATGCAATCTATGAACTCAAGAACAGCCAGAAAGGACCATCGAACTACTAGATTAGATACTAGTTATAGCTTTTAACCTAGCCACGAGATGTGTGGTATAAATAACAACACTTGTCAAATTTTGACTATGTACAGTACAAAGGAAATTTGTTCATGATATAATACAATGGCAATCCCGTTATACCTTGTTGTTTCATAATACCGATATATCCATCCTAAAACAAATTCTCTTATATCATCATCTCCGTCTCCATCGTTATGAATCATACCATGATTTCTAAATAAATCATAGATAATTATTTGATATGAATTATCTATGATTTCGATATCACTATTGTGACAATGTTTATTTTTGAACTTTAATCATTTTAAGACTTGTGATATCATTCTTATTACGTGTTATCTTATGTTGATAGAATGCCTCCCAAAAGGATGTCAACATCTGAAGCACCAGCCATGACTCAGGCTGCCATCAGGAAACTAGTTGCTGACAGTGTTACCACAGCTCTGGAAGCACAAGCCGCTAACATGGCAAATACTGATAATACCACCAGACCAAGAGAAGCTCCTGTGGCAAGACAATGTAGCTACAAAGAGTTCATGAGCTGCCAACCTATCAACTTCAAAGGTACGGAAGGCGCTATTGGTCTCATCCGCTGGTTTGAAAGAACTGAATCAGTGTTTTCCCGTAGCAACTGTACCGAAGACTGCAAGGTGAAGTTTGCTACTGGTACTTTAACTGAAGAAGCTCTATCTTGGTGGAATTCTTTTGCCCAACCTATTGGGATAGAAGAAGCTTACAAGATTACCTGGGTTGAATTCAAGAAACTTTTGATAAAGAAATAGAGTACAGTAAAGAACTTGAGGTCAGGAAGATGGTAGACGATTTTACCATCTGATGTGATGGGAATGATCTTCATGGACATATGTGAGAAGATTCCAGGAATTGGCAACCTTATGTCCCACTATGGTGCCAGATTCTGAGAAAATGATGGAAGTTTTCATCAGGGGATTGCCTCGAAGTATTGAAGGGAGAATGTTTACCGCCATCTAAACTCAAGCTCTAGAGGAATGCAATTAAGTTAAGCCCAGTGGCTTATGTGATAAGGTAACAAAAGCACAGTCTGGTGCTAAGTATCAAGTGATCTCAAATGAATGTTTGACGACAAAGAGAACTTTCAACAACAACAACTACCGTAACATCAACACCAACAACGCTACAATAATCCACCAACCACAAAAATAAATAGATAGGAAACCGTCAGGTCTTTTTGCTGTAATCCAACTGAAAACAATGGGTTATTGGAAAACGTCTCCCTTGTATAAGAATGCACTCTGCATCACACAAGTAACTTACACTGCTAAGTGAGATACTTGTAACATAGGTGGTCCTTCTCGACAAGAAACTGCAGAAGAAACATAAGGGCCCAGCTACTGGAAGTAAATCTGCTAACTAGTGACAGTTTCTTGCATGCACGTGGAGAAGAGAAAAGGATTATGCAAAATCAATGCGAGACAAGGACCACCAACAACAATGCCTAGGGAAGAGCCTACATGTTGAGGGATAGGAATGCTCACCAAGACCCGAACGTAGTCATGGGTATGTTCCTTCTAAACCAACATCTAACTAGAGTATTATTTGATTCTAGAGCCGATAAAAGTTTCGTATCCATATCTCTTTCCTCTATGCTAAATATTCTACCCATTACAATAGATACCTTTTACAATATCGAAATGGCTGACGGAAACTTAGTAAGCACAAACACTGTTATTCAGGGTGCAACTTTGACCTTGTTAAACCAACCTTTCGAAATTGATCTTATGCCAATCAAACCTCGGTAGGTTTCTTCAGAGTCGTCATTGGTATGGATGGTTATCCAAGTATCAATGCTAGATTATTTGTGTCGAGAAAGTCATCCAATCCCAATCATCGGTTTTGTGATGATGATGAAAAACTTTGAATCTATACGAGGTGACCAAAAGTAAAACCCGACTTATAGGTCTCATATCCTGTATAAAAACGTAAAGATAATATCTGAGGTTGTCAAGTTTTCGTAATCCAAGTAATGGAAAAGAAGTCAGATGAAAAACTACTAGAAGATATCCTGGTAGTCAGAGAATTTCCAGAAGTTTTTCCTAAAAATCTACTGGACTTCACTTCACGTTTTCAAGTAAGAATTCAATTGTATATAATGTCACAGGGAGCGACCACCTGTAGCCGTGCACTCTTATAGACTTGCTCATTCAGAAATGTAGGAACTATCTAACCAACTTCAAGAGTTAGCAGATTGAGGTTTTATCCAACCAAGTACTTCACCTTGGGGAGCTCTTGTCTTATTTGTTAAAAAGAAAGATGGATCTTTCAGAATGTGTATCGATTACCGGGAGTTGAATAAACTTACTGTAAAGAATCGTCTACACCATTATCAGGAATGATGACTTATTTGACCCAACTTCAAGCTGTCGAGTGTCTACTCGAAGATTGACTTAAGATCAGGCTATCATCAACAGAGAGTTAGGGATGAATATATTCCCAAGACTGTTTTCAAGACAAGATACAGACACTATGAATTTCAAGTAATGCCATTTGGTTTAACTAATGCGCCTGTTGTATTCATGGATCTTATGAATCATGTGTGTAACCTTACTTGGATAATATTTATGATATTGATCATTGATGATATATCTCATCTTCTCTTTCTGTAACAAAGAACGAAACGCCAAATCATATGAGAATAATCCTACGAATTACTCATGAAGAGAAGTTGTATGCCAGTTCTCTAAGTGTGATTTTGGGATTCGTATCGTGCAATTTCTTGGACACTTAATTGATAGTCATGACTTCATGTTGACCCTGCCAAAGATGAAGCAGTTAGAATTGGAAATCTCCTAATACACCACATATATACGTCAATTATTAGGACTCCCTGGTTTATTTTCGGAGATTTAGCAAAGATTGCAAACGTCTTTGAATGGATTAACCCAGAAAAAACAAGAAGTTATATATGGGGCGAAGACAAGAAGACAGACTTTTCAACTGCCCTTAAACAGTAGCTATGTGAAGCTCCAATCTTGCATTACTCAAAAGGAATGGCGATTTTTGTTTGTTTACTGTGATCGCATTCCTGATAAGTGCTTAATTTACACATATCTTTTACCTCTAAAATAAAAAACGAGCTTAAATGGACCAAAAACAGACCAAAAACTGCCCAATAATGTTTGTTTTGCAATTTGTATGTGCTTTAGGAAGTGGATATCAACAAAAAGACAGAAGAAAAACAGACATAATTGACAAAAAATGCGCATGGGAATGGAAAGTACTGTGCAATATTCAAGGCCAAAGTCAAAAAAAATAGTCAAAGTCAAGGCTTCAATACAAAAGGAATCAGCGTTCAAACCTGGAGCCGGAACTGATAGAATACTATTGGCAGGCAATCTAACCCATCTGATGGGCTGGGAAAGCCCCAATAGTATAATTATGAAGACTTGAAGACCAATATGGGCCTCAATCAATTACAAACAGCCATTTGTGTGCAAATTGACAAAGACTGTGAAGACTTTGAGGCCCAAAAGCCTAGCCCAAGAGTAGTTCCAGCCAATCTCAGCATTGTCACACAAAACCCACTTCATATCTGATTGGGCTTGAATAAAAGCCCAATAAACCAAACCCAACCAGTGGGGCCCAATACAAGCCACCAAACACTAAAACCCACTGCCAATACCCATTTTTTATAAAAACTCAAGGACCAAAATGTAAATTTAAAAACCTTGTTTTATAAATAAAATATGAAAAATAATAAAAGTAAAGGGCAAATTGACCAAGTAGAAAAGTTGTTTTAAAAGAAAAAAATTGAAAAATTAAAACACAAGGGCTGTTGTTTATGCAATTTTTCCCAACCTCTTTTATTTTTTTTAGTTATAATACTAGAGGAGACCATTTTCTTGCAAAATTCCAAAACCTTTTATTCTTTTAGTAAAAACAAAAGGGCCCAATTCTGTCACTTCTCTATAACTCTATTTTTTACTGAAAAAAAGCTTAAAAAAGGAAATGAAAAGAGAGAGAGAGTTGAGGGACTGTTTTTGCATCTTTTCCAAAGATTACTTTTAAACCTGCTAACCATAACTGTCCTCAACCCGCTTACCCGCCAAAACCCATACCACCCTTTCCCACGGTTTCTAGCCCAAACCACCTCCCTAGTACACTCACAGCTCACCCCTCACCACTTCCCACCTCCCCATTACCCCTATACCCTTCCCTGTTGACAATCACACAACCCGAAGTCCCCATGAATGGTGAGATGATGTAACAAGAATGATGGAAGGCTAGGATTGCTTGTGAGGCTTCCTACTCTCACAACCAGCTCATCCCAAGACCAAGAGAAGAGTTTGGACTTCTATAAAAGAAAAGAAGACCAAGCCGAGAACCACACCATTTTTTACTATGTTTTTAGTTAAATTTTAATTCCAAGTCTTTCTTTTAAAGCATTTAAGTGTAATTCAGTTTATTTTTAAGTTTATGTTGTAATATTTCCACCCTTAATACAAGTTAAGAGTTTTTTTTGTGTTATTGCATTTATCAAAAATTTGAAGTATAAATTAAGCCATCAATTCTGTTTAAACTTACATAACCATGTGTAAAAGTTGATAAACTCAACTTAATATCAGTGTTCTACCCTTTATTTCTTTTAGAAAAGGCTAAAAAATTGATTTTTATAAATTAAGGGGGTGTTTGGTTTAGCCTTAAAAATGGGTCAAATGGGTGTTTTAATGGGTCATACTCACTCAGCCAACTTTGGCTGAGTGTGTGGGCTTATTTAGGTTAGCTTAATCAAAATTCTTAGTGCAAAAATAAGTTGTTAAGTCCCCTTTGCTTTCTGTCAAAATTTTCAATAAGCCAAATCAAGTTTAAGGGCTCAAGCTGCTTATGCAGCTTAAGCACACTATTGTTGTGCTTTTTGTTGTTGTTTCTAGCCATTTACCCAACCTTTAGTCCTGTCATTGTGATACACTAAGTTCAAGACAAGTGTGTATACATGCATAATTTTTGAAAAATGCCATTTTTAAGCCCCATTATCAGCAGTTAAAATTAGGCCCTAAGCTCTCAAACTTTGAGAATAAGCTCATTGACCACCCCTTTTAATCTGTTTGTGATTGGTCTTAGGTAAAAAGCTCTTTAGAGCTTATTTTCATAAGCCCAAAAGTACCCCTAGGCCACTGTTGCATTTCCCCTGGTGCTGAGCACCTAAATTCACACCACTTATCTAGCTTATTTTATACTAGACTTTAGGATCTTATTGCTTTTATTTATAGCTTATTAGTTTCCCTTTAATTCCCCATAGTTTTGTAGCTTAACTCCTCCTCTAGTATAGCTTATTATAGGCTTAAAGTCCCCATTTTTCTGTTTTTATAATAAGCTGTTAACATAGCCTATCTTGATTCCAGCTTATTTTAGGGCTTATTATAGGTTACTTTAGCTTATTTAGGATTCCCCTCTCCTTATTAACTGTTCCCCATTAGTTGTAGCTTATTTTGTTAGCTTAAATCCCAATAAGAAAGAAAAATAAGCTCATAAGCTTTTTAAAGTACTGTCAGTCCAAAAGCTTAAATTTCTGGCTTATTTAGTGGATTTCAGCTTATGCACCTTTTATGAAAAATGCTCCCCTCAAGCCCCTTAACAACTTTGCTTTTATAGCTTTTTGATAATAAGCTGTTTGGACTAAGCTTGTAATCGGGGTCCACCTCAGGGACTGTTTGTGTAATTTTATCTTTTATAGTTATAATTGTTAGTCCCCCTTGTTAGTTTGTTGTTTCCCCGTTAGTCCTTGTGTCCTTTCACTGTTAGTCCCTATAGTTAACTTTAGTTAGTTTTATTTAATTTAATTAATTAAATTAGGTTTAATTTTAATTAGTTTAATTACTTTTAATTTATTCAGTAACTTTTGGGCATTTTTATATTTTTAGAATTGTTAACTTTTTCTTTATTTAATTTTATTTTTTCAGAATTTTTATAACTTTTATTTTTTGGTCTGTTTTCTTTTTTCTTAGTATTCTTAATTAGTTATTAATCTTTATAAATTCATAAAAAATCCAAAAATTAATAAAAAAATATTTTTCTTTTTTATAAAATTTTCTTTTGTCATTTAGTGTCTAGGAAAAATATAAAATTTAGTGTAGGCTTAATTTTTCTTAAATTTCAGTCTTAGACCCGTTTTACCGAGTGCGTTTTACCGTTTCTTTTCGTTTTACATTCAAACGACCTCCGTTTTAGTTCTAGTTTTCTTTATTTTTCAAATTAAGTTAATTAGAATTTAATTTTGATTTTTAATTTAATTTAGCATTTATTTTCTTTTAATTTTGAGTATTTTAGGTTTCCCGATTACTGTTTCTGTTCTCGTATTTTAGTATAGATTTAATTTTAGGATTTCCCTATAACTAATTTTGTTTCCCGTAGTTTTTAAGATCCCATTTCCTATTATCTGTTTACGTAGATTATATTAGGTTTTATTTAATTATTTAGTTGTAATTATATCAGTGTTTCCATCATATCTAAATATTCTCCATCATTCAATTTCTCATCAAACCAGGATTACTATTCAATTGCAGCTCGCTATGGGACATTAGTCCCTGGAATTTCTCTTCCGGAATCTTTTTATAAGTGATTTCTTATATATTTAACTCTTTGTGTATTTTGACTTTTGCCTTGGTTTAAGGGCATTTGGTTGAGATTTGCATCTTGTGTTTTTTTATTATATATATACTGAGTGGAGCTGGCGTCCTCAACAGCAGGGAACCAAAGAGTTTGGAATTCTATAAAAAGAAAAAGAAGAACAAAGCCGAAAGAACCACACCATTTTTTACTTATGTTTTAGTTAAATTTTAATTCCAAGTCTTTCTTTTAAAGACATTTAAGTGTTATTCAGGTTTTTTTTTCAGTTTATGTTGTAATATTTCCACCCTTAATACAAGTTTATGAGTTTTTTTTTTTGTGGTTTGCATTTATCAAAAATTTGATGTATAAATTAAGCCATTCAATTCTGTTTAAATTACAGAACCCATGTGTAAAAGTTGATAAACTCATTAATATCGGATGTTTAACCATTTTTTCTTGTTACGAACAGGCTAATAAAATCGATTTTATAAATTAAGGGGTGTGTTTTGGTTTAGCTTAAAAATGGAGTTCAATTGGGTGTTTTAATGGGTCATAATCACTCAGACAACTTTGGCTGAGTTGTGTGGGCTTATTTAGGTTAGCTTAATCTAAATTCTTAGTGCAAAAATAAAGTTGTTAAGTCCCTTTGTTTCTGTCAATATTTTCAATAGCCAAATCTGTTTAGGGTCTCAAGCTGCTTATGCAGCTTTAAGCACACTATTGTTGAGCTTTTTGTTGTTGTTTCTCAGCATTTAACCAACTTTAGTATGTCATTGTGGATACACTATTTCAAAGGACAAGTGTGGTATACATGGGATAATTTTTGGAATAATGCCATTATACGCCCCATTTATCAGAGTTAAAATTGGCCCTAAGCTCTCAATCGTTGAGATAAGGTCATTGACCACCCTTTTAAATCTGTTATGTGATTGTCTTAGGTTAAAAAGCTCTTTAGAGCTTAATTTTCATAAGTCCCAAAAGTACCCCTAGGCCATGTGATGCATTTCCCCTGGTGCTGAGCCACCTAAATTCACCACACGTATCTAGTTATTGTTTATATCTAGTCTTTAGGATCTTATTGCTTTTATTATAGCTTATTAGTTTCCCTTTAATTCCACATGTTTTGTTGCTTAAATCATCACACTAGTATAGCTTATTATGGCTTAAAGTCGCCCATTTTTCTGTTTTTATAATAAGCTGTTAAACATAGCCTATCTTGCTTCCAAGGATTATTTTAGGGCTTATTTAGGTTACTTTATAGATCTATTTAGGATTCCCCTCTCCTTATTAACTGTTCCCCATTAGTTTGTAGGCTTATTTTAGTTAGCTTAAATCCCAATATGACAAGAAAAATAAAGCTTATATCTTTTTAAAGTACTGTCTGGTCCAAACAGATTAAATTCTGGCTCTATTTAGTGGATTTCAAGTTTATGCACCTTTTATGAAAAATGCTCCCCTCAAGCCCCTTAACAACTTTGCTTTTATAGCTTTTTGATAATAAGCTGTTTGGACTAAGCTTGTAATCGGGGTCCACCTCAGGGACTGTTTGTGTAATTTTATCTTTATATGTTTATAATTTTTAGTCCCCTTGTTAGTTTGTTGTTGCCCGTTAGTCCTTGTGTCCTTTCACTGTTTAGTCTATAGTTAACTTTAGTTAGATTTTTTAATTTAATTAATTAAATTAGGTTTAATTATTAATTAGTTTTAATTACTTTTTAATTTATTCAGTTAAAATTTGGCATTTTTATTTTTAGAATTGATAACTTTTTCTTTATTTTACTTTTATTTTTTCAGTAATTTTTATAAACTTTTATTTTTTGTCTTTTTTTCTATTTTCTTAGTTTAATATAAGTTATAATCTTTATAAAGTCATAAAAAATCCAAAAATTAATAATAAAAAATTTTTTCCCTTTTTTTTTATAAAATTTTCTTTTGTCATTTAGTGTCTAGGAAAAATATAAAAATTTATTGTTACGCTAAATTTTTCTTAATTTAGTCCTTGGACCCGTTTTTACCGAGTTCGTTTTACAATCGTTTCTTTTCGTTTTACAACAAACGACTCCGTTTTAGTTCTAGTTTTCTTTATTTTTCAAATTAAGTTAATTAGAATTTAATTTTGATTTTTAATTTAATTTTGCATTTATTTTCTTAATTTTTAGTATTTAGGTTTCCCGATTACCTGGTTCTGTTCCCCGTTTTTGGTATAGTAATTTTATTTTAGGAATTTCCATATAACTAATTGTGTTTCCCTGTTAGTTTTTTAAGCTCCCACATTTCCTTTTATCTGTTTCCGTAGATTAAATTAGGTTTTACTTTTAATTTAATTTAAGTTGTAATTATATCAGTGTTTCCTTCATATCTAAATATTCTCCATATTCAATTTCTCTTCAAACCAGGATTACTTTCAATTGCTGCCTCGTTGGGACATACGACCCCAGGAATATTCTTTCCGGTATCTTTTTTATAATTGTTTCTTATATAGTTAATCTCCTTGTGTAGATTTTGACCCTTTTGCCTTGGTCAAGGGCATTTGGTTGTGATTTGCATTTCGTGGTTATTTTTTATATATATACTGGTGTGCAGCGTCCTCCTTGGGAAGCTTTGTACTCACACAGCTAACACAACCCAACAAAGAAAGGGCAAAGAGAGTCTCTATAAAAGAGAAGAGAACAAGCCAAGAACAACCACATCCCGTTTTTACTTTTTTTAGTGTAAAATTTCATTAAGTTTGTTTTAAGATTATTATCTTCAGTTTATTTAAAGCTTTTGTTGTACTACTCTCAGTTTTAATAAAAGTTAAAAGTGTTTGTGAGATTGCTATTGCCAAAATTTGAAATATAATTTAAGTTGTTTAAATCTGTTTAAATTGTTTAAAAATGTGTTAAAAGTTATTAAATTTCACTTATAATCAATTATCTGTGCCCTCTTTTACCAAAAATCAGTTAAAAAGCCTTTTTATATAAATAAGGGAGTGTTTGGGTTAGTCTCAAAATGGGTCACCAGGGGTCTATTATGGGTCACAAACACTCAGCCAACTTTGGCTGAGTGTGTAGGGTTTATTAAGCCTCTTAAATCACCACTTTTAGTTTGAAAATAAATTTTTAAGTGTCTTTTGTCCTCTGTCAAAATTTGAATAAGCAAAATTGAGCTTAAAGGCTCAAGCTGCTTATGCAGCTTAAGCACACTATTTGTGTGCTTGTTGTTGTTGTTTCTAGCAATTTACCCAACCACTTGTTGCTGTCCCTTTAATTTGACAATATAAGTCAAAGAGTTTGTATGCATGATCTTTGAAAACCCCCATTTTCAAGCCCCATATTCAGCAGGTTTTAGTCCACCTTATTAGCTTAAATTTTGAATATAAGTTCGTTTACATGCCCTTTTAATCTGTTTTGGGTTTACTTTAGGTGAAAAGCCCTTGAGAGCTTATTTGCATAAGCCCAAAAAGCCCCCTAGCCACTGCCTTGCATTTCCCCTGGTGCTAGACACCACCCTTTAGCCTCTTTTATCTAGCTTATTTTGTATTAAGCCCCTAGTTTCTTTTAGCTTTTATTATAGCTTATTAGTTTCCCTTTAATTCCCCAAAATCTTGTAGCTTAACTCCTCCTCTAGTATAGCTTATTATAGGCTTAAAGTAGGTACTTTTCTGTTTTCTTTTAAAAACTGTCACCATAGCTTATTTCATTTCTAGCTTATTTTAGGGCTTATTCTAGATACCTTAGCTTATTTAGGACTCCCCTCTCCTTATTAACTGTCCCCCATAGATTTTAGCTTATTTTGTTAGCTTAAATCCCAATAAGAAAGACAAATAAGCTTATAAGCTTATTAAGTTTCTGTCAGTCCAAAAGCTTAATTTTCTGGCTTATTTAGTGGATTTCAGACATAGTGCTTTTTATGAAAAATGTTCCCCTTAAGCCCCTTAACAACTTTGCTTTTATAGCTTTTTGATAATAAGCACTTTGGACTTGCTTTGTAATCGGGTTGGTGCTCAGGGACCATTTGTGTAAATTCCATTTCTATGATTGCCAGAGTTAATGCCCCTTGTTAGTTTGTTGTTTCCCAGTTAGTCCTTATGTCCTTTCACTGTTAGTCCCTATAGTTAACTTTAGTTAGTTTTATTTAATTTAATTAATTAAATTAGGTTTAATTTTAATTAGTTTAATTACTTTTAATTTATTCAGTAAAATTTGGGCATTTT
>BQNB010191414.1:0-11700 GCA_026074375.1 Tanacetum coccineum | reverse complement strand
CCGAGACGAAAGCAAGACCATATCACCCGAAAACAAATAACAAAAATAGCCACAGCCCGACACCTTAGAGGGTGCGGTTGTGGTGATAACAGACCAACCTGAACACCATTTTTGATGGTGGTTCGGCTGTAAACCAATACCTACGAAAAAGATCAATGACCCATCAGGCAAATAAAGAAATAAGGTGGCGGCTGGTGAAGGCGAAGGGGTGGTGAGGGTGGTTGTCGTGACGTGGGGGTGGCAGCCGAGGTGAGGAAATGATGACGATGGTGGTGTCGGTGTGACGGTGGTGACGATGGCGTAGTGGGTACCGGCGGCTGGTGTAGAGATGGTGTCGGATGTGGTGGTGAACGACGGCAAGGATGGCCAGAGATGGTGGTGTAGGTTTAGACAGCGGCGGCTGTGGTGGTTAGTGGTGGAGATGGTGCGGCGGCGCGTGGGGTGTTAGATCGGGGATGGATCTACCTTTTTATAAATTTTGGGTTCGCCGGAGTTTGGCCAGAAAAAGTGGTGGCGGCGGTGGGTTGGCCGGAATACTCGCCGGAAAAGTGGGAGGGTGTGTGTGTATAAATAAAAATGAAAATGAGATATTAGTTATAAATTTTATTTATATATAAAAGTTATAAAATAAAATGGCAAGTCCAAGTAGTCTAGGGTTTATTTGTAAATATTTTCACAGGGACTTAAAATGTAAAGTTTGGTAAATATTGGTTTGGGACTCGTTTGAGCGACTTAACGGATGATTCGAGTCACGAAACTTGCGCCATTGTTTTCCAAATCATTTTTCTCATAAAAACGAGTATTCACATCGACTAATTTTCATAAATGTTTTATAACATTTATTTAAAACGTATATTATTTATGTGTATATTTCCGATAAACTTTGTTCGAAAAATGATCTTTTACTCGAATATTCGCATCTTCAACAAACGTCACTGAATAAAATGATGACTAATTTATTAAATATTTTTATATAATAAAAAGTGTTAATTAAATATTATTTAATTATTTTCTAGTCGGTACGCGTTGTGTGCAGTTTTCAAAACCTTGCGATGATATTTTAGTCATCTTCTGCTTGTTTTCGGGTCTCGGGCAAAACTAAAAAGTTGTCAGGAATGTCGTTTTACATCAAACTGCTTTAGAGTCCGAATCGTGAAAATGTGATTTAGTGGCTCGTTTTTGATAAATCAACTTAGGAATAACATATATCTCTTTTAAATATGTTTAGAAAAATTACTGGTTACGCGGTAATCGCTTTTATGTGACAATAAAAGACCAAAAGTCAAAAAGTCAAATCGGACCTGGAAATCAAAGGTTAAAATAGTCATTTAAAATTTCCGAAAATTGCCGGATGTTACATTTTACAAATTTATGATTTAAACCGAGAAAAGAATTAAATCTTTCGCGGGATTTTACAAAATCAAGAAGAAACCGTAAAACAATGAGTAATTGTTGTGAAATTGTTGTTGTTGTTGAAGAACTTGAACTTTTGTGAACGATTGTTGAGCTTAAAATGATGAACGGTTACAACACTTTCAACTTAAAATGATTAACGATTGATTAAAACACAATTAAGGACTAACGGTGTAATCGAAATCCAATAAAAGTGCTTAACGGTTGTTAATTGAAGTAGTAGTGACTAAAAGTGCAAAGCATTTCACTTTGGAGGGCAAGGGGTTGAATTATAACTTGTAACGACCAACGGTGCAACAAGCTTATAACTTTGAGGGTTAAAGGGCTAACTAAGGACGAACTTTGAGCTTGATATTAGTTTAGGGACTAAAGTTGCCAATATTCAAAATAAGATTAATAAAACAATTTTCTTTTCCCTCCATACTGTGCACGTCATCTTCATCGTGTAGATTTATATAATAAAGACACGATTCTATTTTGCTTCGTACAGACTCAATCGGTTATCGTCGGTAGAAATTAAATACACCACGTTGATCGAAATGAGTTCACGATCACGATGGTATAAATTAGAAGTCTTGTGGTTAACCGTCACTCGAAACCGAAAAACCAAAAATTACTTAAACGTGTATAGATTTTGTTCTTGTTTGAATTAGTTCGGTTCTGAAGGATGCTTGACTAGTTCGGTTGTCAAAGGAATGGCTTAGATCGGTTCACACTAGACATGTTTAGTTCGGTTCACACTAAAGACTAGTCCGGCTTGCACTAGGCTTTCGATTAGTTCGGTTGCTTTAGAATCAACTAGTTCGGTTGCTTAAGAATCAACTAGTTCGGTTTGCACTAGGCTTAACTAGATCGGTTTGCACTAGTAGAATGACTAGTTCGGCTTCTGTTGGTTTGAACTCGTTCGGTTGATGAAGGTGTGAACTAGTTCGGTTCCTTATGAGAAAATGACTAGATCGATACTCTAGTTCGGTGATACTAGATCGGTGAGACAAAATATCAAACACTTGGAACGCGTCTTTTTCTTCTCTTCTCTTCAGCGGAGTTTGTACTTGTTTCGTTCCACAAACCGTGTAGACCACAATAGATAACCAAACCAGAATAAGCACCACAAAAAGCTTGAAATAAGTTCTTAAATAAGCACTTTAAAACTAGTAAATAAGGCAACCAAAAAACTCTTTAAGCCTCTGCAACACAACAAAAAAAACGTACTACGCACGAATTTCTTATCTTTTTCTATAACAAAAAAACCAACACAGACCAATGAGAATAGGAGATGTGTTCTATCCTTTTCTTGTCTTTCAAACCGTGAATATGAAAAAACAATAATAAGCCCAGAAAAAGCTCAAGATATAAGCAGTTTTTAACCCATAAAATAAGCTAAAAAATAAGCTGCGAACGGATTAAGAGGATAAAGATTATTGCTTTTCTTGAACGAAATAAGTTAAAACGTTTTAAACAGAGCCACGAAAAGACTACAACCAGGGCTATTGATGACTTTTTTGAAAACAAAACTTTGAAATGATATTGTTTAAGTAATTTACCGTTCTAGAGGAAATAGGAGAGTTCCCCGCTTCTAGAAGAGTAATCCACCTAAGTATCTGAAAGTAAGACAGAAAACCCGTTAGCTCGCCCCGGGTGTTGACCCAGGACCAAGCTCGGGCATGAAAGTAAGTACTTGTGTAAGAGCCGAAGGGGCTATAAGTAAGAGCCGGAGGGGCTATAAGTAATAAATGTGTGTGGTGAAATTAATGCTGCCCTTCAAGTAGTAAATGCTTGGGTATTTATACTACTTGAAGCACTGTTTAGAAATACTATTCTTGACATCTTGGGAATGAAGGAGACGACCTATGCCTAGCCTTTGCCTTGGGTGTCGGTACTCCTTGGAGACATCGCTCCTTAATTCCCGGGATAGTGATGTTGCATAAGTGTTTGTTATTGTCCAACGGTTTAAAGAGGTGTCCCTCTTTATCGAGTCTAACATTTTGTCTTCTTTCGGGTTGATGTGGTGCGCCCGTCCGGACTCGTCCGGCCCGTTCGGATATGGGGCCCGTCCGGTATCTACGCGGACATGTCCCCCCCAGTATTACTTTAATAGTCGCAAACTATTAGAGTGATACTTAAAAGTGCTCAATTGAAAGGACCGGAACCACTGCTTTTGCTTTCGTCCTCTCCGTTTTCATCTTCTTTTTTTTTTAAACGCCTTCCTTGATGAATATGGGACAAAACCCATAATTACAGTGGGTTAAAATTCATTACTTGCTTTCGCCCCTTTTCATCTGGGACGCACACGTGGCACGCATCTTGCAACGGAGGGTCAAGATTGGGCCTTGCCAGCTGTGTGACATGTTGCCCCGGCCCAAAGCCCGATGCTTTGCCTATAAATAGCCCACCGCTTCTTTTTACTGCGTGTAAAATCTTGAGCCGAACGTCCCTTCTTCTTTTTGCTCTTCGCGCTTTCAGGTATATACTCCTTCCTTTGTATTTTTGATAATTTGTCCCCTCCGGTATCTTTGAAAATGTCCGAAGAGGATCAAAACGTGGAGGTCGTCCTGCCTGTTAAGTCTGACATGCATTCCTACTCATCTACTATGACTGCCAAGGATGTAAAGGCTTTGGCCTTCAAGCATAACATTCCTCTAGATTTGCACCCGGTGGCCCTTACTGCCGAATGGACTATGGATAAGTTAACGGATGATTTTATAGGTCTTTACGAACAATATTTTGAGTTTTCTGGAGTTAGGGTGCCGTTTTCCACCCTTCTTTTGGCTGTGCTTGACCACTTCCGTGTGCACATCTCTCAGTTAGTTAAGGGGTCATAACAGACTTCACAGGTGGCATTTTCCTCTATAAAACTCCAAATCAAGCATATCAACTTCTCAAAGACAAAGTTTTACTCAAGCTCGACTGGGCTAAAAATCAAAAAACCAAATCATCTCTTAAGAAACTGTTGCTTTCGCCATAGAAGGTAGCAGTAATTCTAACACCGACAATATTATGGCCCGAATGGATGCCATAACCATGAAAATGGATCGCTTAAGCTATAAAGTTTTTCAATATCGTTAAAAACAAACCAACCTAGACGATGATGACATACCCATGTAACGTGAAGAAGAAGCCAAATTCATGAAAATTTTCCTTCATACTCATTTTTACAATGATTACCGTGATCGTGATTCAAACCGCGATAACTGGCATTCAAACGGAAAAAATTATTACAACCGAGACAACTATCAATCTCACTCTGATAATAAACCCGATCTTCAAAAACAACTAAGCGATTTCATCAAAGCTCAACACTCAACCAACTCTTTTGTCAAGTTACCTTTATGGATCTCATAAAACAACTCGAAAAACAACATCCAAAACCATCAAGCGTTTCAATTCAAAATCTCGAGCTAAATTCAACAGACTTGCTGACATAAACAATCTGGTCGACCTTTTAGATCTCTTCCCAATAACACTTAACCTAACCCAAAAGTTAGTTCATCTAAACCTTACCAACCACCGCAAGCTCGAAACGAACATGTAAATGTTGTATTTACATGGAGTGGTAAATCCTATGACCCACCAGATAACCCAAATGATCAACAAAACAATTTTGAAACTCCTATCAACTTTGATAGCGATGATGAAGATGAAGAACCTATACCTCAACCCAAACCTAAAATACCAAAACCAATCAAAGAAACACCTATGCCCAAACATTACAAACCAAAATTTCCATATCCTCAACACATTAGAAAAGAGAAAATGAAAGCTTAATATAGAAAATTCCTCGACATGATCTGAGCCGTTAGAATCAACGTACCTCTTTGGTTATTGATGTTTAGCGAAATGCCCAACTATAGCAATTTCTTAAGAAGGGTATCTGGACATAGGAAAGCTAAACACGAATTGACGGCTTAATCAGGAAGATAGTAACTTACCGGTTCACTCTTAACGTGTTGTCTACTTTGAGACACTCCGGTAATGAGAACGACTAGTGCAGCTGCGAAACCATGTCAAGGAGATTCTTCGGAATTCTACCAGATCACAGGCAGTATTTAAACTGAGCAACGGGGAACCGTGGTTGTCACAACCGTATTCGACGAAATGACAAAGCCACTTTCTTCCATATATGTTATTTATCACTAACCCATTTATGCAAATTTCCTGACGGTGGTAATAGTTTCCTGATGACAAGTCGAAGCCAATACTACATGCTCATACTTGACCGACATATATAAATACATCATGAAAGATCAAGTACATGTTTCAAGACTTTCGCTACTCTGATACCGTACATCTTTCTTGAAGTGACGAAGTGTTAAAGTCAAAGGATCTCAAAGAAGTTTCCATCACTCTGACACCGAACGGCTTTCTTGAAGTGACGAAGTGTTATAGTTAATGATTTACAAGAAAGATGTCTTATTCATGCTTTCAAGAACAAGTATGAGCATGTCGGTCCAAATGTCACAAGTGTACAAGACGGCGACAAGAACACAAGATAATGATAATAGATTATGCTTGGTTGATGATCTCAAAGAAGTTTAAGATTCAAATAACAAGTAAAGCCTATTAGAACAAGCTCAAGCCTAAAGTCAAAGATCACTACAACATGTTCACAAGTTAAAGTAAAGAAAACAAATCTGCGAGCACAAGACTGAAGACAAAGCATAGTATGTTAAGTTTAAGTTTTTGTAAAAGGGAGTGACCTCCCTTAGGGGGACATTGTTAGGAATACGAAAGTATCGGTCACTTCCATTAATATCATTAGATAGCTCGTTAAGTAATATTTGGAACCTTAATAAGCTAGCTTAGGAAAGCCCATGGACAAAGCCCCATAGCCGGCCATATTTAGGATATATATACCTTTTCCACGCTATGGAAAAGGTGTTGGTTGTTCATTTCTTAAACATAGTAATCTAACATTTCTCTTTTCTTTCTCTCTCTAAGTGTTCATCCAACCACATCTCTTTCTCTCTCTATCATTGAATCCATACCTTGTGTGCATTAAGAGATTCTACATAATAGTAGTCATAAACAAAAATGATGAACTTGTCCAACAAGAACCGTTACGGGTTTTGCGAGTATGCATCGATTATCAAAAATCAATAAAGCAACCAAAAACGATCATTTTTCCTTTTCCGTTAATGGATCAATGTTATAAAGACTCACAGGAAATAAATATTTCTATTTCCTCGATGGTTTTTCAGGATATTTCCAAATTCTTATCGATCCTATGGACCAAGAAAAAACAACATTCACATGTCCCTTCAATAAATACACTTATAGGCAAATGCCTTTCGGATTATGTAATGCTCCAGCTACATTTCAAAGGTGCGTGCTGGCAATATTTCATGACATGATTGAAGAATCCGTTGAAGTATTCATGGATTATTTTTCCATCTTTGGAAACTCTTTCGACAAATGCCTAAATAACCTCGATAAAATGATCCAGCGTTGTAAATATGCTAATCTTGTCCTTAATTAGGAAGAATGTCACTTTATGGTCAAAGAAGGAATTGTGCTTGGACACAAGGTGTCTGGCGCGGGACTTGAAGTCGACAAAGCAAAAATTAATGTAATCTCAAAACTTCCACCCCCTACTAACGTCAGAGGTGTTAGAAGTTTTCTAGGACATGCCGGTTTTTAACGAAGGTTTATTAAAGATTTTGGGGGCTTTGGTGGGGGTGCTAAAAATTGCCCGACCTATAACTAGCTACTTGAAAAGATACTCCTTCGAATCAACATAATGTCAAAAAGCATTCAAAATTAATAAAAAGAGAAACTTCACATGTGCTCCTATGTCATAAGCCCAAACTGAATCTCCGTATGAAATTATGTGAGCTGCAAGTGATTTCGCAGTTGGATCTGTCTTAGGATCAAAATAGATGGTAAATAATAGTAAAAACTTTCACCCAATCTACTTCGCAAGCAAAACTCTCAACCCAACTCAACAAAAATACACCATAACCGAGAAAGAACTTATGGATGTAGTTTTTGCATTCGACAAATTTAGATCCTATCTTATACTATCAAAAACTATTGTTCACACTGATCACTCAGCTCTTAAATAACTGTTTAAAAAACAAGATGCAAAACCATGTCTTATTTGATGGATTCTACTCCTACAAGAATTCGATATAGAAATCAAAGATAAAAAGGGTACAGAAAATGTTGTTGCCGATCACTTATCTCGGATTGACAATAACGAGACAAGTTATAACAGTGAGGTTGACGACAACTTTCCTGGAGAAACCCTTATGGAAATAACATGCACCATAAAATGAACCAATCGGTTCGCATAGACTTTGCAAACTATTTGGTGGGTGATATTATACCAAAAGGGATGACATACCAACAAAAGAACAAATTCTTCTCTGACCTCAAACACTACTTTTGGGAAGAACCTTATCTTTTCAAAGTATGTTCTGACGGTATGATCAGACGCTGTGTATCTGGACCGGAAACCCGAACCATTTTAGATCAATGTCACCACGAACCAACCGGTGGACATTATGGACCAAACGTAACCGCTAATAAGGTCCTAGATTCAGGATTTTACTGGCCAATAATCATAAAAGAAGCTCATACTCTAGTCTGACTTTGCGAAGCATGCCAAAAGACGAGAAATATATCAAAATGTGATGAGATGCCCTTAACCAACATTTAAGTGTGTGAAATTTTCGATATATGGGGTATCAACTTTATGGGACCATTCCCAAAATCACATAAGTTTAAATACATTATTGTTGATGTCGATTACGTATCTAAATGGGCCGAAGCTCAAGCTTTGCCCACCAATGATGCCCGAGTTGTTATTAATTTTCTAAAGAAACTATTTTGCCGATTCGAAATGCCTAATGCTTTAATAAGCGACCGGACCGAGGAACTCATTTCTGCATCAAGATAGTGGAAAAAACCATGAAAAGATATGGAGTTAACCACCGATTCTCTATAGCGTACCACCCTCAAACAAGTGGTCAAGTTGAACACATGAACAAAGCTCTTAAAATAATTCTTGAAAAGACTGTTAAAGATAATCCCGCTATCTAGTCAAGAAAACTTGATGACGCTCTGTGGGCTTTTTGTACAGCTTATAAAACACCAACTGAACAACACCATACAAGCTCGTATACAGTAAAAACTGCCACCTTCCATTTGAAATTGAACATCGTGCATATTTGGCCCTGAAGAACTGTAATCCAGATCTCATCACTGCAGGTGAGAAGCGAATGTTTCAATTGCACGAGTTAGACAAACTCCGACATCAAGCCTATGAAAACTCTCGTCTATACAAGGCAAGAACCAAAGTCTGGCATGACAGGAAACTCAAGATGAGAAAAGAGTTCAAACACGAGAACAAAGTCTTGCTCTTTTATTCAAAATATAAATTCAAACAGCTGAAGCTCAGATCTCGCTGGCTAGGACCGTACGTAGTGAAACATCAATATCCATCTGGATATGTTGAACTAGATGGAAAATATAGAAAAACATTCATTGTTAACAATCATCGACTCAAGCTATATCATGAAGAAGAAGATTATAATGACCAAAGGGAAGCAGTCACTCCTTTCTTTTCGAAAGAATAAAGTCCAAAAGTAGGAGTCTAGCTAACAACTCTCTTAAAAATTAAGCGCTTCTTGAGAGGCAACCCTTGCTTTATTTAAGTGTGGAGGAGTCCCTCCTCCATACAACTCCACTCATTTCCTTTATCTGTTTTCTAAAAAAACCTAAAAATATTTGTTTGTGTACTTTTGTGTGTTTGCTTTTATGCTGGTAATATAGCTTAAATATGGAAAATTATAGAGTATGCTCAAGGATAGCTTTCTCGTAAGCTACAATTCTCTATGCACCAGGAAGTACCATTTTCCCTAAATTTTCCCTATTTTCTAGTTATCAGTTATCACATTGAGGGCAATGTTCAACTTAAGTGTGAAGGGGAGCCAAATACGAAAAATTAATCATATTCCTCCATGTTTGCCCTATCAAAAAAATTTCCAACTATTATTTTCTAAAAATATATATAATTTCAAAATAAAAAATGCTCTTAGTAAGGTAAATGTTGTAAGAATAAAATGTTGTACTTCAATTCTATACTTGTTACGGGGAGAATTTTGATCCATATTCTTACCCGAATATAGTATGTTTCTTGTTTATCAATTTAATCTTGTTATGAACTTCATAGTCATGAGAGGCTAAATCTCTCATGACTACTCGGTGAAAATAATATAATGAATAAGAGTTTGTTATAATTGTGATCTCGTTAATCTTAAGCTTATGTTATAATCCTATCGTGTCTTATCTTATCAACTTTGATTATATACTCACACCGGTATAGGTCAAAAGACACGTTGTGATCTATATAGTTTTAAAGATTTGTCTATGATCTTTATCGTCTGTGACGCGAAAGACACTTGTGTTATTTGATAAACAAAATAGATTTGATATAATAATAACTGGATTATTTGAATGACACATTTAATCGAGTTAACTAAATATAAGTCTTAAGTTAAATAAGTTAATTTGTGAAAATGTTTTTTGACGAGAAAATACTTTTTATAAATTAAAGTCCTGAGTCTAATAACTATCTCCATTGCTTATAAGTTATATGAAATTATCCGAGTAGTCGTCTTTCTCATTATTGAATTCAGTTCAGTTTATTTCATTTCTGTTAAAGTTTATTTTTCAGCTGATTATTCGAGACTACGCAAATCCCTGTGGACAACATGATCTTACCTAAAAAGATTGTACTACATACGTGGGTTATACTTTGACCCGTGTGATTCCTTCTAATATCCGGTAATCTTAGTCTTATAAATTTAAAGCTTTCGAAACACATCAAAAGTTTTTGGCGTCGTTGCTGGGGATTTCAAAGCTGTTTTGTAATCAAACTTTTAAAATAATTTTTAACACCCCCTATTTTTAAATCTCCGTATAGTTTTCTGGCAAATTGACCCAAACAAATTCTCCCTTGGATGTGTACACGTGCTTCCAAATCTGAAATTGTTGAACCATTAGTTGAACCTGAACCTGAACGTACTCTGAATCGAAGACTTCGTCGACGAAACAGAAGAGTTCCATTCGAACAAAGAAACTATCCACCTTAAAACCCGATATTTGTCTATCCGCCAATTCTCGATATCAATTACTTTCGTCACTTTCTTGTTACCCTTTAAAATCTCAATCCCATAGATGATGAACCTATGTGGGCTGTCGACCATGTTGCCGCTCTGACTCCCGGTTCCGCAATCATCATTCCTAAAACCGCAAACGAATTTGCTATTAAAGGTAACCACCTGACCCTCATCAAAGGAAATCAATTCGATGGTAGAACCAAAACCGATCCTCACAAACACATTCACGAATTCCTTGGGATATGTGATATGTTTAAATACAGAGACACCAAAAACAAAGTTGTCTGCCTTATGATGTTTCCCCTATCACTCACTGAAGAAGCAAAAACATAGCTGGACGAACTCAACAAAGGAACTATCGAAACATGTGATGAACTTCGAACCGCTTTCATTAGCCGATTCTTTCCCCCGGCTCTTTTTGATCAAATCTTCAGAGAAATCCGAGCCTTTTTCTCAACATGAAAACGAATCTCTAACCGATGCTTGGCTTCATATGAAAGAAATGCTCAGAAACTATCGTGGTCACAATCTGTCCAAAGGCAATATCATCAAAATCTTTTACCACGATCTCAACGAAATAACCCAAGAAGTTCTAAATGCCATAGCTGGCGGTATTTTCCTCTATAAAACTTCGAATCAAGCATATCAACTTCTCGAAGACAAAGTCTTACTCAAGCTCGACTAGGCTAAAAATCAAAAAACTAAATCCTCTCTTAAGAAAACCATTGCTTTCACCGCAGAAGGTAGCAGTAATTCTGACACTGACAAAATTATGGCCCGAATGGATGCCATGACCATGAAAATAGATGCTCAGTATAAAGATTTTCAATATCGTTCAAAACAACTAAACCTTGACGATGATGACATACCCATGTCACGTGAAGAAAAAGCCAAATTCATGTAAACTTTTCGTCGTACTCGTTTTTACAATGATTATCGCGATCGTGATTCAAACCGCGATAATTGGCGTTTAAGCAGAAGAAATGATTACAACCGAGACAACTATCAATCTCACTCTGATGATAAACCCGATCTTCAAAAACAACTAAGCGATTTCATCAAAGCTCAACACTCAACCAACTATTTTGTCAAAGATACCTTTATGGATCTCAAAAACAAACTTGAAACAACAACCAAAAACCATCAAGCCTCCATCTAAAATCTT
>BQNB010191412.1:0-11700 GCA_026074375.1 Tanacetum coccineum | reverse complement strand
AGAGTTAAGCCAATCACAAATAAGCTTCGAAAATAAGCAACCGAAATAAGCTTTAAAATAAGCTCTAAATAAGCTCGAAAGTTTCGAAATAAGCAACCAAAATGAAGAAAACTAAGAAACTCGTTTGAAGAACAAAGTAAAAATAGGGACGTGACACTTGTGACTCTTGTAAGTCGAACCAAAAAGTGCCACTTCGAGAAGGAAAAGAAGAAAAAAAAGCCGATTGTAATAAGCTTATAAAAAGACTTTGGAGCTTATCTAATATATCAAATGGCTCCTAAATAAGATGAATAACATGAAGAACAAAGAGAGAAGAAGGTTAATAAGCCAATAAGCTCCTAGCTTTTTTGAACCGTGGGCTTATTAAGAAAAATAAGCCACGGTTAGCTTATCTAAACAACAATAATCGAACACTAAACACCCCTTGACGAGTGATACCACATGTTGGACTTATATTAATCCTTCACAACTAATAAGCAAACTCGAATAATCCCTAAATAAGCTCTAATGAGCCGGCAAAAATAAGAAAGAAAAAGAGAGAGAGAAAGAAACTAGGAAACTTAGATTAGAGAGAGAAAGTGGTGAGTTACAAGTGAATGAAAATGCAACCAACACCCTCTCCATGTGTGGAGAGGGTTTCTTTTATACCCTTGAGCCATAAGTGGCATGTGGGCTTTTCTACTTGGGTCGGGCTTGGCTAAACTTGGGCTTTGAGCCCGAAACACGGACAATATTAGATTACAATCCAAGCCCGTTGAACCCGACTAGCCTATTACTTTACAAGACCCAATTTGACTTTATAAGACCGATAACATTCTTTTTTGACTTAATATAATTAAGGCTAACAGGATCAACACCCTTTTATTCTTAAGTATTTTTAATTGGGTTTAAAAGCACATAAACATTATGAAATGCTATAAGTCTCGACACGTTATAATTGACTTATGTGCTGTTTGAAATAGACTTAATTGACTTAATATAAAAAAAACTGAATTTATTAAGTCATATGAAAATTGTTTGTTGAGTTAATTGAGAAATATGGCTAAAAATATAAAGTGATAAAACTGAAGCTGTCCACATTAAGTCATCTGTTAACTAAACACGACTTAATGAAAAAATTAAACAAACATGCCCTTAGTCATGTCATCTTATTATAAACAAACTCAAATAACTTGTTAAAACTATAAATGTTGATTTTGTTATATAGGGATCGGAGAAATGGTTATGATTTTTGTTTTGTTTTGCTAGAAATGGTTTTTTTTTAAGAAAAAGATAAAATACAAGACGAAGAAGATGAGGGCAAATGAGTCATTTTATGAAACAAGTAGTAGTCAAAGTATTTTTGTTGTGAGTGGCACACACGTAAGATGTAGGTTGTTAAGACGGTGAAAAATTCAGTACGTACCATATTGACGCGAAATGCAAAATTTAAGTATGATATGAGTGATAAATTTAGTACGCGTACCATATGAGTACATTTGAGAAAATAAGTGGTTATTTAAAGTCAAAAACTCAAGAAAAAATATATGCTTCATTTTGACGGTTTCGTCATACGTAAAATGACTGAAAACAGGAATTGAACCAAGGTTTTCAAGATCGAGATCCTATCTAGGATCATTTTCGTCTTTGCACGATCGAGATCGAAGATCGGATCGGGATCTTAAGATCTCACTATAATGTCATTTTCTTAATAGTCTATGTAATATTATACAAATCTACAAATTATTATATTATAAACACAAATTTATATGAATACTTTATAGAAATGTTTACATAAATTATGTTTATGAAATGTTTAAGAAGATTAACATGTTGTTTTTTTAATTGTGCACAACACAATTCATAAATTTGTAGTCTTTTAGTTTGAGGTTCGAGAAAAGTAAGATCGGATCGGATTAGATCTTAAGATCCTTGGTCAAGATCGGGATCCCATAAAATCTTAAGCTTGCAAAGATCCTATGTAAGATCCAGATCATTTTAGTTTTACAATATCGTAAAATCGTAAAATCATAAGATCAAAATCGGGATCTTAGCAACTATGAATTGAAATGCTACACGCCTTCCAAGCTTAGCATTTTTATTTCTTTCAAGTTATTATTTATGCAATAATAAACTTAAGTATTTCACACACATAGACATGGAATCAAAACCATGTTCGGGGTACATATATACATAATATGCTTGTTGCAGTTGGTAATTCGGTAGATTGATCGACACCAATATATTATATTCGTTGGCATAGTATAGACTACCCGATAAACTAGGACTAAGAAGTACTTCACGTGGAAAATCTTTCATGTTGGTGGTTAATTCGACATTTTCACTTATATCAACCGGATCCTTTGATGGTTTGGCTAGCACAAGCCCTTGTAATAAACTGGCTAACGTAAAATGCAAAGTCTTTATTGCAAAAAAAGCACCTGGGCACATTCTTCTAGCACTACCAAATGGAAGATATTCATATTGTTGACCCTTGAAGTAAGTATCTTTATGGCTCGTCAAGAATCTTTCTTGTAGAAATTGGTTGGGATCCGACCAAACTTTAGGATCACGATGTAATTTCCAAGTATTTAACATCAAACGAGTACCTTTCGGGATGTTGTAGCCAGCTATGATGCAATTATCCATGGACTCGCGAGCAGGTGAGATGAGTGCGGGTGGGTGTAAGCGCATCGTCTCTTTCATGATAGCTTGGAGGTAAACTAAGTTTGTTATATCTGATTCCTCCACCAGTCTATCTTTTCCAACATGAACGTCAAGTTCTTCTTGAGCCATTTGTAATGCTTTTGGGTTGTTGAGCAACAATGATAAAGCTGAGGTTAACGTCGCATGCGTTGTGACAATGCCTCCCGTAAGTATTACCTGCAACATTTTAGATGCAAAAAATAGCCTAAGGTTCAAAAATAGATAGGCCAGGTATCAAGATTACACAATTGTTATAGAAGGTTCAAAAAGATCAAGAGAAAGTTACTAATATATGCAACTGCTTAACTGACCTTAGTGCTATAAGTAAGTAATAACTATTTGTTTTTACGTAGCTGTACTAACTATTTTAGAGCTAGCAGTTACTAATACTTAGTACTGTGTGAAAATATATTAACCAACTTAGTTACTGCCTGCACTTAGTTCTAGCAGTACTAACTACTTATATGTAGTTTAATTTTGTCATGGTCGAAAAACATTTTATTAACTCAACGAGTGTGTACTCCACATTCCCTAAATCGTTTCAAAGATATAAGTTTGAAATTCTCATTAGTCTATAGTATATCGTCATTGCCTAAATGGCCATTGTGACACTATAATCAACACAAATCCTCACCCCCATTTTAGCGTAATCTTGATTTACTAAAACTTATATAAAGATATATGCTATATAATGTTTTAAAAATAATATAGCGAAACAAAAACAAATGCATATTAAATGAAAATCGTCTTGAGATTGAATTTTCTTCTTAGTATAATACACATGCATATATTTGAAAATCGGGGTGTCGTAACGATTTAACCCATCAATACCATTTGAATACTGAAGATTTACTATACATATTCGTTTCTACAAACACTCTAAAGTTCGCTACTTGACACTTTACAAGCATGTGTCATTATCCTATTAATGCAAATATTAGAAATGCCATAGTCCAAAGCTTTCTTGAAGCGGCAAAACTTCATGTTACATAGGTGGTTCTTTTTCGTCCTGCCACCTGATTGCAATTTTTCAACAAAAGATCATTCAGAAGGTAGAACTTCAACCTAACCATCATTTGAGGTCTGTAACAAATACCTCGAGATAGTTAAAACTACACATGTTCAATCCTCTAGCTATGAGCTTTCCACAATTGAAATTTAGCTTTCGAAAAGTCTTATTAGAGGGTAATTGGGTATCTCATAGATAGAGATTTTTTGGACTTTAATCCCATCCCTTTCTTGACTTATTCACTTAAAGTCCTAGCGAGACCCTTCGTCAAGTGGTATACTAAAATTCTTTTGCGATCCGAACAAATTCAATAGAAATCCACACCATTGATGATTAACTCTCTAATAATAACTATGCCCTAACACCTAAGTGTCTAGGATTCTTTTTTATATCATGACTTATATGCCTTAGCCATTGTGGGAGCACATATCAACATGTATGATATTGTGCTATTGGTTTGACCATAATTGGTATCTATGTATCAAGTTTCTTAGCCATTCTGCTTCTTTACCAGCAGCAACCAATGCTACAAACTTAGATCCATAGTAGAACCAGTGATGCATGTTTGCTTCTTGGAAGCCCATGAAATGGCTAATTCCCCCAAGCAGGAAACACCATTCCAAGTGAAGATGAATATTCAACATGATTTATCCAGCTAGCATCCGAATAACCTTCTAACACCGAAGGATATCTACTATATGCTAAACCTTATAACTGGTCAATGTTTAGTAACCTTTGCAAGTGTAAAGTATGAACACCCTTGTTATTGCTTGGCGCGCACAATGCTGTTTCTACTAGGATTACATTGTATATCTGTTAATCTAACAACTGCATCACGCAAATATCAGTCTAGTGACTTGTACATTGCATACTCATACAATAAAATTCGCTCTTAGATAGAATATTCGACGGGATCAAAGGGTTTGCCTGTATTTGGCTTAGTTTTTCTATGGATTATGAGAGTTACTCATCGCGGAGAACAATCTTCACGAATTGAATTTCTTGAGTATTTTCCTCCAATGTAGTGAGATTGTGTAATGACAATCCCTTTATTCTCACGTTTAATCTTAATACCAAGAATAATGTCAGCTTCTCCCATATCTTTCACTGAGGAATTTGACGAAAAAAAACTTTCTTAGTTTTTGGCAACTTGGATTTTTGTCTGTTCCGAAAAATCACATTGCTCTCACTACTAACCTATATATAAACAAATTATAACAACATTTTACCAGAGTTTTCAACTTTGCTATATACACACTTGTCAGATTGGTTTAATAAAAATACACTTGAACAACACAACCTCATCAAATTTTGATGCTGAGGGGGGGGGGGGTAACTGCTTAGGTGCTTGTTTTCTAGCCTCAATACAAAGACTTAACTAGCTTACACACCTTATGATATTTACCACGGGTATAACAAATCCTTCCTGGTACAATTTTTGCTGTCATATATAATTCTTCATCCATAATCACCATTTAAAATGCGTGTTGACATCCATTGATGGTCACTAGATTATGTATAGCAGCTAATAGCTAACAACAATTTAATAGGTAGTGATACGAGCAAATGGTGGCATAGGTATCGAAGTAATCAATACCTTTTTTGTCTAAAGCACTTGATTAACCAAATCGAGCCTTGAAATTCTTGCCAATTGTTTCATCATCTTTCATCTTTATTTTGAAAGATCCATTTTAAACCTAAAGATTTGAAACCACAGGGGGTAAATCAGATTAAAACCATGTTTTACTTTCCTAATAGAACCAATCTCTCTTCAATGAGCATTTTTTCCAGAAAGCAAGGCATCTACGAGATTGCATTAGCTTCATTATAGTTCTAGGATCTTCCTAAATACTATTGCAATATGGTATACGAATCCACGTGATCTCGCGATACCTCACTAAAATATAGCTGAAATCTGAACCCTTATGATTAGCTTTTTCTTAGCTACTTTTACCTCTTCGAGGCTCTGGAGAAGCTCATTGGTACCACTCATCGGTTTTGTTTGTCAATTTGAGATTCGTGCACATTTGGTATTTAATGTCCTTGGTCTAGGTATGAGAAAAACGGTTCTAATCAAATATTGCATCTCTTGATTCTCTCTATTTGAGTTTGTATAGAAACAGAGTCATTCGGTTCATAACATAGAACCTCATATATGCTTTGAATGCTCAAGTATCCAAACATATGATGCAATCGCTTACCTTTTTCACCAATGTTTTCCTTTAAGAGGTCTGGATAGCCTAACATAGGACCCCCCTTACAACCCCACAAACTCGTATAAATGACAAAGGTGGGTCGTTTCTTATACCAAAGTTCATATGGGGTTGTCTTGTTCTTTATTGGAACCACTATTCAATAAATTGCAAAGCCGTTAACATGGATGTTTCCCACAGATCCCTTCACTTAAAACTCCGTGTATAAGATATAATGGAATTAACATTTTCCTTATCAAGGAGCTTATTTTTCCTTTCCGCATCACATTTTGCTTGTGGGTGTATAAGGAGCTGTAGTTTCATAAATGATTCCTACAGATTGGAAAAATACAGGATCATAATATTCACCACCTTATCTGTCGTAAGGTTTTAACTAAGTCATTTTGTTGCAATTCAACTCTCATTTATAATTCTAATTTATTCAGAAGGGCTTCGTCTTTTTGCATGTAAAGTAAACATAGAAAACCTAGAGGCATTCATACTACTAAAAGTTATCACTACTTTTTATTACTAAAGATGGTGATTGCATGAAAATCGCACAATCACTATGTATCAATTCAAGTATGACAGATTTCCTGTGTTATACTGTTAAAATGGTTGCCTTAGTTGATTTATGTTAAACATACCAAGTAGTACATTTATCAGGATTTTCATTCATAGCAGGTATCCAATTCCATCTTTAGCATTGCAAGCAATTCCTTTTATAGTGTAACATGTCCTAAACGAGGCATGCCATAATGAGGAATTAACAAACTGTAGAAGTAGAAGACATATATACGAAAATCCGAATCTCCGGACTTTATTCAGTTCAACATATAAATAACCATTGTTATATAACCAAATCCTACAAATACACCAGACTTTGCTAAGATATACTTATCGGGGATTCATAACACGCTTAGAATCACACATTATTTAATACAGGACCTGAAATCAAAATTCTTATCGGAGTTTGGGAACATACAAAACATAAAACAAAGTATCAGATTTTCCAGAAATAAATTCCAGCACTACACTTCCTTTCCCTATTGAACAGGAGCGATAATGATCATCTCCATGTAAGTACAGATCCGTCTTCCACCGGTTTCATATGTCTTTAAACCAGCTCGATCGCTTTAAAACTAAGTTGTCAGCACCGGAATCAATCCACCACGCAATTGCATCAACCTGCACATAAAATGCTTCAGAAATTAGTGAATCAGTAGATTTTATAAATCGGTTTCTAAACATGCACTAAATTCTGACATTGGTCCTTGGGTATGGTCTTAAGAACCTTTTCCCGGTAACCCAATAGCATTTGCGTTTTTTTTTAACATACGACAATCCTCGTGAAGTGACCGGTCTTACCACACTTCCAACATTCCAACTTAGGTTTCTTGTTGGAACCCGAACCACTACCGTGTTCTTTGAAATCATGTTTCTTTCCTTTGTTATGTTTATGTTGGTCTTATTTTTACCTCTTCTGTCATGTTCCAGAAGGTCAGCCCAACTTTATTTACCCTTGCCCTTGTGCACTTTCTTGCGACCCTTAGAGATTCCTCTTATTCGCAAAGTGACTACCAAGTTGGACAAAGACTAAATCGTCTTTACATGTTTCAAAGTATTGTTTAAATTCCTTCAGGGATAGGAGGCAACTTATCAATTATACTTGAAACAGAAATGTGAATTCATCCATTTTCAAGCTCATGGTGTGTGTATTGTCAAAGGTTCCATGGAGTTCTTATATTTGTTCCATGACCGGTCAGAATCAAAACCATCTTTGTAGAATTGTTAAAATTAATAACAAGGATTTCTTACTAGAAGAATCCTTGCCATGTCTTGGAGTCAATTGAATCAAAAACTGCTTTAGCCGATTCAAACATTAGTATATACTTCAAAAAGAGATCCTGGACATCGACAATTCAATATATGGACCCATTGCATATGTAGTCATCATTCCTCCCATTTTGCCCTTATCCCTTTCGTTACCATGTTGCATCTTTTTTTTTTCTGAACAATTCTCAGCATCGGTTAGTTGTCACACATATACCATATCGACGTAGTCAACAAGAAAAATAAATCTTTTTCTGCCATCGCTTAGTCATGCCTCAAACTTTTCTAGTTCCCCAAAATTCGTAAATTAGTATCTCCTTCACGTATTCCAAGCCTATGATCACAATCAATTACTTATACTTTGTTAGATATTGGGGTGACTGTGGGTGTGTTTGAGTGTGGATGATTCCTGGATAACTCGCTTTATATGTGTAACAATCATCTTCGTTTATAACACGTATATCATTTTCTGACCATATCAATGCCTGGGTTGCACGAAATCTCTATCGGAGATAATATAAGGAGTATTTATAGCCAATTTATGTCTAGGCCACAAGAATCATAAATCAAGAACAATGGAAGGATTGTATGTATATTTGCTCGTCATTTCAATGAGATAATGAATCCTGTTTATAAAACATATCTAGATGACAGTTAAGCAGTTAAAGTTGGTAAAACCAATTTCACAATGTTTTCAGCAGTTACACCGGCTAGCTTGTATAAATACTTAGTGCTGAGCAGACTAACTTACTTTAGTACTGCTAGCAGTACTAAATATTTAGAGCTAGCAGTACTAATACGTAGTATGCTAGTGAAAATATATTTAAAACCCAACTTAGTACTGCTGTGTAATTTTGTCATGTGAAAAACATTATTTAACTCTAACGAGTATGTACTCCTCTCTGACCTACTCGTATCCAAGCTAAGGATGAAATTCTCATTAGTCTCTAGTAAATCGTCATTAAACTAAATGGCTCATTGATGACACTAAATCCCAAACAATATGATGCAATTATCCATGCATTTAGTTCAGTTAATTTTGAAGTAAATTTATCAAATTAGCAAACTAATAAATGATAAATTTTTTAATCGATTAGGAATCATTCCGTGTATTTTAATTATATATAATTTTTAAATGCATTTTATATATGTTTAAACATTGTTTAAACATTTTTATATTTTGGGTCGACATTGTCGACCCAAACTTGTTTTATTTATAATATTTTCTTTTTTCGATATGGCGGGATCATGAAAAATTTTGGCGCAAATTTAGGGTCGACAATATCTTAAGGTTTTTGGTCGACATTGTCGACCCTAAATTTTAATAAAGTTACTTGATATTAAAATTATTTTATATATAATTTTAAATTCATTTATATAATTTTAAATTCATTTTTTATATTAGAAAAGAGATAAAGTAATTTTTAAAACTTAGGGTCGACATTATCGACCCTAACACATTTAGTTGAAAAAAGTGAGTCCCCTGCCAATATTAGGGTCGACATTGTCGACGGCAATCCCCTTTTTCCGTGATAATGTGAAAGGACTCAATTCCTTCGCCGACCCCAAACCCACATTTTGTTGTAGTGTTCTCTTTGTTTCCGGTGCTCCTCTAACCATCCCTCGAGTATACTGTCTATCTCTTTCACTGTTTTCTTCCTCTCTTTTTGATATCCTCCCAAATCTAAACACTTAAGATATGGAAGGAAACCTGACACCACAAAAGTCTCCAACAACTCAAGAAACTTTCTTGCTACTGCAAGAACTCGATCACCTTCTTCCTCACCAGGAGAAAACCTCTTTCCTGAAATCGTTCTTGTTATGATGTTTAATTGCATGTTCTCAAATAGTTTCTTGATCTCCACAGTTAGTTTGTTGGAACATGTATTTTCTTTGTTTCTTACCCAAGCCTCATAGATATTTTTCATCGACCCTCTAACTTATGGGAGTCGAATATATGTTAGCATCTCAACACGTCTTTGAGAGAGAACCTCGATCATGACCATTTTGCACATTGTTAGCCAGTAATCTCCATATGGACCTAAACCAAACGTTGCATAGTTATAACCCATGAGTTCTGCTGCCAAGGCTTTTGGTCTAGTAGCAAACACCATGTCACTTGTATTGAAGCACTCTTTGGCCAATTCCGCATCACTCACCACCAAAGCTTGGCCAACACCTAGCTTAACAGTAAATATGGGACCTCATGTTTCAGCCATATTACCTAAAAGTTTTAGTGGTTTTTCAACCATAGACCAAAAGCCTTGGCAGGTAGAGCTAAGCTACGCAGGGACGGAGCGAGGACCAAATATGACCGGGTGCACAATTTTTTTTTAACCGTAATATAATAGAGTTAAAAAGTGAATTAAAACGATAAGACTAGAAACACATTTCGATGGACCGGGTGCATTTATGATACATTTGGGAAAAATTGTTGTTTTTCTCAAAAATTAACACTACATCGAAAAAATCCATAGGTGTCCCGGGCACCCGCTGGCTCCGTCCCTGAAGCTACGTACCTCACATGGTTTTAGGCTAAAACCATGTGAGGTACGTAGCTTAGCTCTAGCTGCTAGCAGGTGTAGGTGTCCGATTATGGGCAAAACCCCCTTAGGTTGAGGAGGGTTTTTCGTCTCAGCATTGCTCACCCTTGCCTTCTTCTGGTACAAGTTGTCTATTAGTAAGTTATTGCAATGATAATAATGGCTGTTGAGATTGAGAGATCTACTCCATGAATTCTTATATTTGAAATATAAACGCGTTTAAACGTGCATACATATGATTCTTTTTGAACCACACATTTATAGTTGATCATCCTTTGGTTGTATATCATTAACTTGTAGTTTAGTAATTTAGTTTATGATATATTACCAAAGTAGAGAGAGACACACACACATATATGTTTCATTTCTTTAGTGATACATAATAGTAACTAAGTAAGGTATGAGTTGATTATTAGTTTCAATAATTGAAGTAAGGTAGATTAGGTTCAATGATGTGTTATTAAGCTAATATTTGGTATGTGTTGGAAGCAGAACTGCATAATGCGGAATCATTATCTTTAGACGTTTGTTTTTTACATAATGAATTGCAGTAGGTTCTTTGTTATCAACTGAACACAATAATCTAAATCTACTTGCTATCCACAAAACACATTGCATACAGAATACAACATCGTTACTTGTTGCATATTTTGCTCACATTTATACAATTATACCTACACACACTCTTGCCTGAGTTCTTTCTGCAAGCAGTCTCGGGTAAGGGCGTGAATGTCTATATCCTATCTTCCACGACCCGGCTCATGCGGGATTGGGCGTTGTTGTTGATAAACTCAAATATCCATTATATGTTTCCAACATTCAACTCCATGCTATAAACCTGCAACAACAAATTAGAGACGTATTTTGGTGTTATAGCAGTTTCCCTTTTATCAAAGATTTGCTCTTCACCCGTTTGAAATAAGAAACAACCCAAATCGACCCAATCATAGTTACATGGGTCAAAACTGGGACGTCTAATAAACAATAAGAATCAAACATGAAAACCCTTGTTGGAAATTTTAATCCACAAATCTTTGTTAAAAGGGCTGCAGAATTCTAGGATGGGTCAAAAGCCCACAAAACTGACCCAACCCCATTAGGTTTAGTCAGGCAAACGGTTATAAGTGAAAAGGTACATTGTTTGGTTTCTGTAAACCATCACGACCCTTCATTCACACCGATTATATGATAGGATTCTGTAAATCAATTGTAACCTTTCACTTTTATATATCAGAAATTCATAGAAGGGTTCACCCCATATCTTCTTTGTTCTTTTATTCTTGAATAGTTGTTATAAACATGATGCTTGTTTGATCATTGATATTCGATCCTGAAAACCCATGAATCAGACCTGTTTATCAGTGGCATCAGAGCCCAAGGGATCAAACAACACAACAATTCATGTTCAACCATCATTCAAGATTCAACCTGCATTTTT
>BQNB010191410.1:0-11700 GCA_026074375.1 Tanacetum coccineum | reverse complement strand
AACAATTAAGTAACAATTCTTTGCAACAACTATACAAAATGGGTTAATATCGTGGGATAAATGATGCTATAAAATAGACGTTATTTGATGTCATCACCAACGAAAATTACAATATCAGCTGTTGGTTGTAGTTTTCCAAGATCCTCGCTGTCATTTGTAGGGTAACAAAGAGCACCAAAGACTCGAAAAAAAGTAAGGTCAGGCTTCTTATCATGCACCAGCTCGTAAGGGGTTTTGTTATGACGAGTATGTATGAGGGAACGATTTTGGATGTAACAAGCAGTAGCAACAGCTTCTGCTCATAGAAACATCGGAGCCTTGGAAAATATCAGCATTGTCCTAGCATCCTCCACAAGAGTACGGTCCCGTCTTTCGACAACGCCGTTCTGCTGTGGACTCCGTGGAACATTTTTTTGGTGAAAAATGTCAACACTTTCATAATATTTAGTCAAAATTTGATTGACAAATTCGGTGCCATTATTGGTATGGATGTATCTGATAGTTTTGTTAAGACCGACTTGTATTTGCTTTAGAAAGTTGATGACAAACTCTGGGGTTTCATCTTTCGATCTCAAAACTTGACCCAAGTACACCTAAGAATATCTCAAACGATACTAAATTTTTTCTTCTCCGCGTGTAATATTTGCACTCTGCATAGGTGCCACATAAGTCCATATGCAGGTATTAAGAACTATCCAATGGTGTTTTTTTGCTATTGGGTGTGTGTATGCTTTTGGCTCTTCCTAGTTAACATGGGCGGAGCTAAGATGATCTTTTCAAACTTCAATCTAGATGGCCATCTTACTAAATCCTTCTGACAAGTCATAGATGGTACCGAAGAGTTCCAAGTAGTTTAAAAAACGACGATGCCATTAAACCAATGATTTTGTTTCTTGGAGCTTTGAACATACAATAATTGTGGAGGACTCATCAATGTCTTCAACCGAATAGTGTACAAGTTAGAACCACGAGAACCTTTTAATTTATCAACACCATTTGTAATCACGACAAATAACATATATCTCCTAAATGCAAATTCAAGATCAGAGTCACAAAATTGTCCGACAGAAAACAGATTGTGTCCCATTCCTTCCATATATAAATCCCTGGAATCACACTGTCACCAAGTCACGTAGTCTCCATAACCCTGATAGCGACCAAAGTGTCAATTCTAATCTAACTGTCTCCAATGATCTTTTTCACATAATTCATGAGCCATGAGCGATCCATCCCATCCTATGTTTTGAGCAGCCTGATCCCAAATACCAAAGGACAGAAGTTGTATGACCTGCATTAAAAACCAGACAAGATTGAGAGTTTTAAAAATATGGATCCCCAAAATGGTGGGGTCCGTGTATTTTAGCCAGAAACATCAGTATAATGCAGAGTAGTGCCAAGTCAATTACCTTATTCTAATTGGTAGTAGAATGCATTCGGGAATTACCTGATACTGTTTTGTTTTTCCCACTTGGAATCTAGTTATGGTTTCTGAGATGTGTGACTGTAGTTTTCTCAGATTATTACAATTTTAACTAGTACTAAACGTTTTCTGATTTTGACTGTATGAGGCACACTTGGATCGTGAGCCTTGTTAAAGGGCACTGGTCTCCTAAATGATTTCCTTCTCGTGCTTCCATTGATAACCTATATTGGTAATAGTTTTCCTGTTGCTTTCCAAACTTGCTTAACTTGCTTAGGTTTCCAAACCTTCTTAACTTTACTCATAACATTCTTAACAGATGGAGATGCATTCACATAATTCAAATAATAACCCCAACACACATCATGATTATCGAAATAAAGCTTTGTACATATTATTGCATAACAGAAGCGAGATTTCGAATTAATTACAAAAACGCTTTAGAGCTAATACTAAGATAATCAACGACGATTCGTGGTTTTCAAACTAGACTTATTGGTCCTTGAGAGTGTTCATAACTACATTTCCTTGTTGACACTATTAGCCGCAAGATCCTAATTTGCTTGGTATTGCTCCTAGGCTATGATTGCCCTAGCACAAGTGCAACTGTTTTCTCCTGTAGATAGGAGCATAGGGACATAGTCTTACTAATGTTCAGTTTCTCTGACAACAATTGTATTGTTACTATTTGATGTTTCATATTGGGTACTCATAAAGTAACTTGCTTGTTTTCTAGTTAATAGGGGTACCCCCCCCCAGCATGGTGTTTTAATCTCGTTGGTTAAGTCCTTTTCGGACAAGAGCCAATCACATATCTAACAGTTTCCTCTGAGAGTGTTTAGTGAAAGCTAAGCACATGCTATGAGGGTGCTATAATAGGGTCTCCAACCTGTAGCTTCCTTTACGATCTCCGCAAAGTTTCGCATACTTTCTAAGTGTTTGAGATATCTAGATGCACATTCCATTATTTGTTCCTATGAGGGGAGATTGGTTTAACATATATAGCATACCTATCAATGCAAGAACTCTGGTTTTTACATAATCCAATAGTGATGCATGTTTAGATTTTCAGTATTTGGCTTTTGATTCTCATTTTCTGTTAACCAAAGCAGTTGTTTGTTCGAGTATGTTAGCACGCGTGGATCTTAAATAAATTATTATAATTACCTTTGTAATACTGCTTAAGTTTTGCATCTGATCAACCTATGATAGCCATTTTTCTTGTAGAACGTGAACTTTATCAGTTTAATTGAGTGAGCTAAAAATATAAGGCCCTGAAATCAGAGTACAGATCGCTTCACTGAACTAGTCTCTTTAATTGAGAGATTGACATCCTTATTTTTTGAGGGCATCTTCTTGATCTCTTGAGGGAAGCTTTCATTTTTCGATTACAAAGACTGAGTCATATTAGAGCATCTCGAGTCGGGTGGAAGATGTGTTGTTTCTAAAACTTCTTAAGTTTTGGATACTAACTAACTGTAAATTTAAGTGATTTACCGTTCATATTAGAAAACATTTTACTTATATCAGTATTGATTCATCTTTATAAACCTTTATCACGTAAATTTAGAAAGCTTTGCTTTAAGTCACAAGGCAACTGGCTTGAACAACAATGGGGCATACATGCATTTTTCATGAATCTTTGATAACATATAGCTTCAGAATATGTTGCAGTATAAAACAACTAAACATAAATTAATAAGATGAGACACATTTTCGGTTGAAGCTAGAAATCTGCAATTAAAGTATCATTGACAATGAGAAATTTTTCTTCGATCAATACTCATCCATAGCGTTCATATTCAACAACATTTGGTCAACTCAGCTATCCTATTCTTCGAAATGTCCTTTCCTTTCTTTGATTTCTTTAGTGATATCAAAATTCTTAAAGTGTTTTTGAAAAATATACTACTTCGGAGTAGATAGCATTCCTTGGTTAGTTCAAAACCCCTTTCCCCTTCAGTGAGCATCCCAATTGGTTAAATTCCTCCTTTTTATAAAGTTTTTCAAATTCTGAATAAAGTTGTATAAGTGCAAAAATGTTAAGTTTTCTACTTGAATTTGTGTTGAAGCCACCCTAGTACAAGCGTTGTGGTGTAATTTGGAGTGGATACTCGTGACAATGCATTGATTTGGTCTTAAGCAAATGGTCTGCCCTTTGAGAGCTTCAGTTTCATTTTGAATGAGATCGTTGGACCAAAACATATCTGCACAGTAGGGTCAATTGTTTCTGAGGCTGTGAAAGTCGCTAAATAAATCTCTTTTAGAATGCATGTGGGTGCAATCTTAACCTTTTTTTTCACATACTCGGGGTCTTTCATTTATATTCGGTTCATCTATTCTAGAGATTTCAGCTATCTCTAGGGTATACTCTGAGTGTGCACATATATCAGGGACATGATTAGTATTTATATAACTTTCAGTACCATTATACATGGCAGTCTGAACTAGCTTAGTGCACGGGTAAGACATAAGGGTTTCTGTAGCCAATAGCACTTATAATGTTCATCATAATAGGCCTTGATGTTTGCACAAAAACATGTTTGAATTGTTGAAGAAGACGGTCTTGTTGTATAAAATTTATCCTCGACTTTTTCTTTGAAAGCCTTCTATGACTAAAAAATCTTCAGATATTATTTTCTTTCTGTTTAAAATCCATTTTCCAAAGACGTAACTTCTCTACCATTGACGTGTTATGGTTAATAGTAGAGGTAAGTTGCAGTTTTACAGAATGAAGTTCCCTTTTCAAATTTTATTCTATAAGATTACGATCAGCGATAACTATTCTTAATTGTCAATGAATTATAAACTACATTGTTCTGTGTGGTCACTAGAGAATCATGGCAGATGGTTCCATATATATCATTTAATATCATCAGGTATGCATCATTAGTACAGAAGATTCATTACGTTGTCAACTGGCACTACGTTGTCCTTATACATACGGTGATCATACATAATCATATACAATCACTTGTATAATGATCAGCATGTGAGTCAACAAAAAGTTTGGTTAGTACATCATCATGACTCTCGATACTTCTAATGATGTTCAACAAACAACATCTGATATTTGAACATGATCTAGATTACGATCAGATAAAGAAGAATTTCCGACTATCAATGACGACTGACGTCATCATAAACAGCGTAATCTTGCGGATGAGAGATTTTGCCATGAACATTGTCTGTGAAGTAGGGAGCTCTCATCACATCAGAATCAAATGCGATCAACAATCATCGGCTGATACACATGATCCAACATGATTCCAAATCTATTGAATCGGTTGCTCATCTCACATCTCATCAACACCATTATCTTATCCACCTGCATAAACAGCAGACTGCTCTAATACAATGATACCCTATCTCTGAGCTGCAACAGCTCATCGTTCTTGAAATATTTTTGAGTCTGGTGATGCTTGGCTGAGTGCAATTGTTCTGCTAATGTGGTCCCCTATACCATTGTAGTTGTATAATTAATCATGGCCATGCTTAACATGGATTTGCATTCCTAAATTTGTTCTCAGTACTCCCCATAACCCAGCTTTGCACTTACCATTCCTAACCTCGTGTTTTACTAAAGCTCCATAAACCTGTTGCATAACCTGTACCACTCTGCATGTTCCCTTCGTGTCCTCTATTCTGTCGACTCTAACCATTCTGATATTCACCTCTGCTACGCTTTGAACGGTGGCTGGTTCCTTGCATTTGATGAGTTCTGAGTTATTTTGTTGAGAAGGTATGATTTTGTATGATTGGTGATAGGGCAAGTGTGTTTGTAAAGTTCTATATTAAGTTTTCTGTAGAGAGATGTCCTGAGTCAAGTTGATTTTCCAGCAAAGTGTGATTGAATGTGTGGATGTGGGAATTATAATGATTGTGTGATTGATACTAAGAAGTATATAAAACTTAGCTGATATGAATGAAAATAGACGTTAAGTGCGAGAGGCATCAACATTTGGGATTAGTGAATCAATATTCAACATATTTTGTTTTCATTGCAAGTGCCCGTCGTGTTCTTCAGATAACATAACATCTGATCAGTCAATTGGAGTCTCGAAACCCTTGTTCAGATTCACTGCTAGTAACTCGAATTACCCATTCAGAACATGTGATTTAACAATCTTTGATTCACTGCAGTGCTGGCCATGGTCTACTGATGTTTCGCATGTCATTAATGAGCTAGTGTGCCGCGCGCTGCGTGCACATTATATAGCAAGTGAACGGTTTCCGCCTTTGTTCTGACAGAATGTTCAAATCATCATACAGTTGTTATTCACGATCTTCTTTGGTTAATTCATAACCTTCAGGAGCATCTTCACTAGTTAGCCCAATGCCTTTTTCCTCATGTATTTTTTTTTGGATATAATGATTGAAAAGATTGTATATGTCTTTTGGTAACCCGTGAAGATATTCGTTGCCCTAATTGTCAGAGTTGTACCTATCCTTATCTGTCAGGTGAAAGGATTGAGTAGACTCAAGAATATTCCTGGAATAGTTGTAAGGAACCTTCCATTCCATTCAACAATAGTGGTTTTCCCGAAATGTTCCCATATGAAAAGCCTTCATCATCGACATCAAGATGTTCACACCGCATTCTCTTACCGCTGACAATGCATCGAAATACGTGTTGCCTGAGTGATGCAAATCAAGTCCTACAAGCATAGGGTGACCGAGACAGAATCGGCATATGATATCTTCGAAGATTACCCATGCTTAATGGATTGTGAAATGATTTAAGTTGATCGAATAATGATTAGTGATTGTATGTTAAAAGTGGAGATTGATTGTTTGAAATGGTAAATTGTTGTACAGGTTTGTTAAGATTACAGGTTGAAAATTTTCAAGTTGAAAATTTAGTCCAAAAGTTCACAACTCGCTACCCTCTAACTCGCTGTGAAGAGACTTGACAACTCGCTATCAAGAAAGATAATTGGAAGAGTTTCTGTCCTTAATTCGCTAACAAAAATATTCAAAACCTATAAGTCGCTGGCCTTAACTCGCTAGCCTCAACTCGCTATGAAGAAGCCTTGACAACTCGCTAACAAGAAATCAAATGGACAGAGTTTCTTTTCTCAAGTCGCTATAAAATGGTCTTCAGATAACCTGTAACTCGCTGGCCTCAATTCGCTATGAAGAAGCCATGACAACTCGCTAACAAGAAATCAAATGGACAGAGTGTCTTTCCTCAAGTCGCTAGATAATGGTCTTGAGATAACCTGTAACTCGCTATCTCCAACTCGCTACCTGCAAAAAAAGTCAACTCGCTACCTGCACAAAAAGACAAGTCACTGACACAGTGTACTAGTCTGACAACTCACCAGAACAGTACCACAACTCGCTAAGAAGATCTTCAAACAGAACCTTAACTCGCTAGAAGGAAAAACGTGGGTTTTCACCTAAAAACGCCTAAAAATCACCCTTTTAAATGTTTTTGCTTGGTTTGTTTTGCACAACTTGGTACTAGACGGCTATAGCAACTATAAAAACATGAACTTTAACATCAAAAACATCAAGATCAAAGAGAACCAAGTACAAGACTATAAACCTTCAAAAACTAAACTTTTGATCTAAGCTAACCAAGAAAATGCAAACACAATCTAGCTAATCATCCCATGAGCTCTGATACCAATGGTAGGATATTGGAAATCATAACATAATGGAAGATAGATGGATTAGTCAAGTCTAGAGAGAGAAAGTTAGAGAGAAAAGCTTTTTAGTGAGAGAAAGTGAACTTGTATTATAAAATGACTAACCACCTCTTCCAAGGGCATGGAAGAGGCTTATATAGTAAGTTACAAACCAGCCTAAAGGCCTTGGTAGAGGGCTTACATGTTTGGTTTAATACCCAGCCCATTATCAAATGATATACATTAAACGCTTAACTACGAGCTATAATAAACAGTAAAATACACGGGGTGACCGAGTCTTTTTCTAATATCTAACAGTTTATTCTTCAACAATTCCCTAGAAAAACTTACTAACTAATGAGAAATGTTTTTAGATGATTAGAGTGAAGAATGGGATACATCTAACCCAGAATTTGGTGCTCTATTTATACTTGAGGATGGTGCATCAGTTGCTAGAATTTGGAGAGTGAAAGGTTGCACAATCATTTCAATCATTTATGACTTGGGAGTAACTGTAGGAGAAGTGCGCCGCACAAGGAAAATTGTACGCCGCACTTGGTGTGTAATTAAATAGCATTTACTTCGTCTTGAAGTACGCCGCAGAAAGATAATTGTGCATCGCACTTTGGCTTCAATCATTAACTCCTCTTTAAATTCTCTTCTAGATTCTTCATATAACGACCATTAGTGTATTTAACCGGATTCTTTTGCACGTTTAGTCATTTTCTTCATTTTTGGCCCTGATATGAATATTACACAACAAACAAGCAAACTTTGCAATATTTTATGCGTTAACATATATATTTAATGTATTTCTGAGGGGTAATTTATGTATATTTGGAGTATTATCAAGAGGGATTCATATGATCAGCAGGAGGAAACATTAGATTTGAAGATGGAGCAGAGGAATGATTAGCTTTCTGGGAAGAAGGCACAAGCATTTAGGTCCTTGAAGGAGCAGGCTTCTATAACGTGGGAGGCTTCTTCGACAATAGAGCTTCAATCGGAGTTGCGGCATCTGCTACGAACTCGTCCAACCAAAGGAATGTAGCAGTGGCAAAATCATTGCTAGCCTGAGTATGCTCCTTATTGTACGAAGAACGATATACTTTAACCTTTGATAAGACAAAAGGCTCCTTCATGGAAGCAACCTGCTCATATGCTCTGCAGCGTCCATAAGTAATAGCAGAGGACACCAATGTACCAACAAGCCTGACTAGCTCATCACAATGTACCAACTCCATGGCAGCATAAGGTACGACCTTTGACACTACATCCCTCCTATCTTGCTTGAGCTCCTCAACCTCTCTACGAAGAGACGCCTCAACAGCCTCCAGCCTAGCCTTCTCCGCCTCCAAGGAATCAACCTTTGACTCAAGGGTCGAAAGGGTCACTTGGTAGCCTGCCCATTTTTGGCTCTCTAGCATCATCCTATCAAGGTTACCTTTGTGCTCTTTAACATCGGCAGTCAGCGAAGAAATCTTCTCTCAAAGAGCTAGTACAGCAGGATTCTGATCAAACTCCACCATAGCAGCTTCACATTTGACTCAAACTCTTCACATTCCTTCTCACGAGATCGTTCTCTAGCCTTGATAACATCAGCTTCACCCCTCATCTTCTCAATAACCAGCAAAAACTCACGGGCCCTCCTTTTAACTGCATTATCTACCATAGCCTGTCGCGCATAACAACGGTCATGAAGATCAAGTAGTTCCAAATCCATTTGATTATCCAAATGGCCTTTCCAAGCTGGTGGAGTGATAGCGGAGATCTTTAGGTGACAGGCATTAGCATCTTTAAGCTCAAAACAATCAAGGAGGCTTAAAGAACATATAAAGATGACAAAGGATGAATAAGCAAATCAATATCTTCAGAGAGAACTAAATGAACTAGAAATTTACCCTCATCATCATCAGATATGGAAAGAATAGGAGCATCATCCTTAGAAGCAGAGGTTTTGGCAGGAACAACATGAGAACTTGATGACCCGGAGGCTAGCTTTCTCTTCATAGGAGGCCTTGAAGAACCTCCCCTCGTTTTACATTTCCTCTCTTTGATGCGTGCAACTACACTCCTAGGGTGCACAATAAACACACTGGCTTTCGGACTCTCCCCTGAATCTGCGATAATCTCTACATGCTGAACTTTAGGCTCCTCAACATCTTTAGGAAGCTCCGTATTCACTAAGGCAGAAGGGGAACCAGTACCAAATCCTGGGGATGGCTCCTTAGGCAGAAAAGCAAGTTCATCATCATCTTTGGTATAGATAAAGTTCCTAAAAGCCATCTCTGCAAAACAAAGAAATAAATCATATATCAGCAAAAAATAAGACTAAAGGAATAATCAAGAAAGATAAATACCATTGTCGTCCATAATGATCGCAGGCCGTTGTTGGCCAAACTCCCACGAAGGCTTAAGGCCAGCTAAAAACATAATGGGATCATCAAACACATGAACACTTGTAGGATATCGACCAAGATGCTGGAAATAAGGATTTTCATCTATATTTGGAGGGAGCTTATCTTTGAAGGATTTTAAATTAAGCATGTTTTCATCAAGTAGAAGTTGTGGGTACTTGAAAGAGATAATGGAGTCTTGAACAAAGAAGAATTATTTATACCAGCCCTCGATACGAGTAATGACCTTGGGAAGAAGGTTTGGAATGTGTTTGTCAGACCTTTTTTGGAAAGTTAGCCAGCTACCAGCCCGACAAAGATTGAAGAAACCTCGAAAGAGGTTAACAGAGGGTTCACAACCATAAGCTTTGCACATAATGATGAAAGTTGTTAGTTTGGCACAACCAAAGGGGTTAAGCCTAGAAATGTAAACTTTGAAATACTAAAGAACCTCACAAAAAAATTTAGCAAGAGGTAACTTGAGGTTGGCAAGAGAAAAAGAATGTGTGTATAAGCCGACATAACCAGGAGGAGCGTCGAAGATGGTTTGAGTAGATATGGGCAATATAATATCATACTCTGAAGGAATAGGATAGAAAGAAAGGAAGGCATTCAACTCCTTGGCTGACAAACCACAACGCTGCACAGCTATGATATCCTTCGCACTCATAACTAAAAAATAGCTTTTGAAATTCTTACTTTAGATTTTCCGAACAATATTTCAAGAAGAAAATAGCTGAATAATGGAGGTGATAAAAGGAAAAAAGGGTTTTGGAATTACGTTCATATAGGCGAAGCTAGAGAGCTGTGAGACCGCACACGTGGAAGAGATCAGAGACTTCTCTGATTTCAAACTCAATTTAAATCAAGATAAGAAGTTCACGATAACCAAGGCTGACTGTTGAGTAATCTGCATTTAAAACCCCCAACTAACCCTGAGGCAAGTGGGTTTTACTGTTTAGTATATGCAACATGGAACATGGTCTTCTATCTTGTTTGTGAATGATAGTTAAAAGCAATACATACATATATGTATACATTACATTCGACTAGAGGGCTTGATGACTTACCCTCCTCTCCAGTTTGAAGGCCTAACCGTCGAAGCCCGAATGGGATCTTCTCCTAATTACGACCAATAACCTTCGAATAGTTTCGAGTGGCGTAAAACCATCTTCGAGATTGTTACCAGTATGGGAATCTACCATGCGAAGCCCTACACCCTTTGCGGTGGGCCTTCGACGAAACTAGAGCAAAGGTCAGACAGTCAAACCCACGTTCACCATCTCTATCAAGGTCATCCCACCAAAATAGAGATCGTGGTACACAACCTCAAGAATCACCCCTTAAATCATGGGACGCCCCTATGATCACCGATATTTGTGCTAAGCCTCGTCCCATCTCATTTCTACACCTATAAATAGATGATAAGGGCTTCAGGTATGGCTAGAACTCTTTACACACTTACTTACGTTATCATACTTTACCAAATACAAAGCACATACTTACTCTCACGTCGGAGGTGATTCGCAGGGATACCCCCTACGCTTCACTTAACGTAGTGTTTTCATTTGTGTTGACACAAGTTATTCAAGGCTTGGCAACTAAATAATCACTCGAAGAACTCTTTGATCTCATCAAAGCCTGATCGTGCCCATATTGCACAATCATGTATAAATCCGGAAGTGATGATGTTGTGTCGGTTAGTATTTTGGTCCTTAAAATACAAGTATGGGTGATAGATTGGTTCTAGCTAAGATTAGGACTCGACATTTAGCTTAGTGTTATAAAATATTGTAAGCGACGCGGTTTATGTGTTTAGGCCATAAAACACAAGGTTTGTTATGTTGGGCCATAAAACACAAGGTTTGTTATGTTGGGCCATAAAACATAACGGGTTTGGTTGTACCCGACGAAGGACTCGACATCTAGCTTAGTGTCAGAAAATAATATAAGCATTGATATAAGGTTTTCTCTGCCGAAAGGGAGCTTGTTGATTAGTGAAGTAACTCTCGAGTTGGATATTCGGGGAGTGGAGTAGGGCGAAGAGGAGCTTCGTGACCGAACCACTATAAATCACTGTGTTGGTTTGCATTTTCTTTTACCTTTCGCTTTACTTATTTTTTTTATATTTACCGCTTTACTTTTATACTTGCATTGTACTTATAATTGTGTGAATGGTTGTGTATATATATTGTTAGTTAAGGTTGTGTAGTTCTTTGTACTAAATATTGTATGTGTGGTTATATTGTTA
>BQNB010191405.1:0-11701 GCA_026074375.1 Tanacetum coccineum | reverse complement strand
TATTTTAATAATTATATATAGTAATAATAAAAATAATAACTACGGTACAATAATAATAATAAAGCGATGTTATAATAATAATAAAGAGATGTTATAATAATAATAATAGTATATCGATTCCCCACTAACTTTTTATAAATATCCTATTTTTCTAATAAAGTGATGTTATAAAAAAAATAGAAAATAATAATAATAATTTAAAGTATAAAATAATGAATTATAACGTAATTCAAAACTACACTACTCACGATCGGGTTCTCTGCCCGTTAGTGCGTTTGTAAAGGTGAAACGAATTTATAAATTTAAAACTTGGTAAAAAATATTTAAATAAAAATATGCATCAAGTTTTTAGCGTCGCTGCCGGGGTGCTAATTAGGTTTTAAGTTTGAGTTTTGTATATATTATTTCAGTATTTGTTTCCTTGTAATAGCATAATCTACTGTTATCTCTTGTTTGATTTTCAGGAAACATGGAAATGGAGCCTGATATTGAGAACATGACGATGAACGAGTACTGGGAGTATGAAGCTGCGAAAGAAAGGCAATTGTAGGATAATGTTCGATCCAGAAGAAGTCCAACAAATTACGATGAGGCGGATTTTGACTCTTTTCACCGGAATAAGAGTAGTACGTTTAACTATCCGTATTCTCATAACTTACCTCCTCCACACCCTTGTTCCCTACCTGTTCAACCCTATCCTAAGAACTATTTTGTATCTACCAATGTGAGCAATGATGTGGACATTGAATGTATGACTATAGCATAATATAATATATACGTTGCTAAACAAAGCCTAGGAAAGAATCCACTAAATAATCACTCCTATGGCTTCACACCCTATCCTGTTCAACCCTATCCTAAGAACTATTTTGTATCTACCAATGTGAGCAACGATGTGGATATTGAATGTATGACTATAGCATAATATAATCTATACATTGCTAAACAAAGCATAGGAAATAATCCACTAAATAATCGCTCCTATGGCTTCACGCCCCAATTTTTTGCTCAACCACCACATACACCTAACATTCTTGTAGATAAGAAGGATTCTGACTTTGATAAGATTTGGATGACTTATTTAGAATAAGAGCTGATAACCTGAAGCGAATGGGACAAGATATAGTTCATGATATTATTTGTGAACAAGATGTTGATTTGGAGAATGATCAGGAGGAGGATGGTGATGATGGGGATATTTTTGATATGTGGGATATTACGGTTGAAGACGTAAAACGAATTAGGCAATTCCTCACACCTAACATTCCTGATGTTATGGACGATATTATACAACCTTTGATCCCGAAAACCATACACACCACACCACCTGACGAAGATTATGCAACACATGCAACTAAATCAATATTGGATGATCTTTTAGATGAATTCAGAGACGAGATCTTGAATGTCACCATGGTTGACGAAGGTGGTTTTCAGAATGTAGTCCTATAAGGGAATTTACATACGCCATTATCTGTTAGAGATCAAAAATTGAATCACCATCACTTTCGCTAAAGACCCTAAGTCACATTATACAGTGATTCAGGTGCATGTCAGTTATAATTAATCCCGCTTCGGAGCTTTCAGTCACATTATTCCTGAGCCATTCCTTTCTATATTAACTTAACGAAGTACTTTTATGGAGTGTTCAAAACGTCTAAACCATGTAAGGTAGATAGGGACATTATATCTCCTGGACGGTATGATTTCTATTCATCATTTCCCTATCATGTAGCATACTTACACCCTAATGGTGTCTATTGCTACTTCCACCAACACTTGATCCCAAGTGAGGGGATAAAGACCATATTACCTAGTAAATGAGGGTGGAGTCAAGCTAGAGACTCGAATAAAAAATCCCTTCATGGGAGGCACCTCATGCCTATCTTTTAATTTATGTTTTGTCTTATTTCATTTCATTCCTACAGATTAGTTGGGTTTGTATGTTTCTTACTTGGTTTTGCAGGGGTCTAACAGCAAGGAGACGAAATTCTAGGTCACCTTGACTCGTAATTATGTGGTAATGTTGTTGTTGTTTGCAGCAATTACGGGCGTAACCATAACAGTTACGCCGTAATCATTGAGATTACGGCATAATCTTTTCCGAGATTACGCCGTAAATGAACTTAATCCAAAAAATTTCAAAATGGTCATCTACATAATTACGACGTAACCCAGTCTATGGTTACGCCGTAATCCCTTCCTGTAAATCATTAAAATGTTTGAAATTTTACAAAACCGTGTATATTGGTAGATGAACTTTGTGGGTATGTTCTCTGGAAACCCTCACGAGACTTCACTTGTCCACTTGGGTCACCAAGTGGTTTAAAAGGCTTGTTGCATACGCTAAATGCAACCGTGATTCCTACGAAAGTGAGTTAGGATTGTATTTCTTGTATTATCATTCTATACATTTCGTGCTATTATGCTTTTATTCGAATTTATGCTTTTAGTATTAGTATTTCTTGCAGCTATACATGTAATGCACATGATGAGGTGCTAGGATGCTAATCAGCATCCCAAACCGGACTAGTTGGATACTATACAGTGAGGATGATGAAGTTGCCTGTGTTGATGGATGTTGCTCGTGGAAGAAGACTTAGAGCATGGCTTAGAGCATGTTGTCTCTCCATCTTACCGAGCAAATACAGGGGAGTAATCCGTTCCATTTTTAACCCTTCCTATTTCAATTTTATATGCATAAGTTTGACTCAAGTTGGGGGAAGGGATTAGAAATAAACACCCATTTGATTATGCTTGCCTTTATTTTTCTAGTTTATTTTGAAAAATGTTTCATTAATAAAATTTTAACATGTTTTTCATTACTTAACTAGTTAAGACTTTACTGAGCACACCATACCTTATAATTCTATTGTGTGAGGATAAGCCTTTTCGTTTTCCCCTTATACATAAAATCAATAAATGAGTGTGTCGGTGGCTATAGTAGACTTTAGAACTTGGCATGATATATCTTTTCGAGACCACCAAAATAAGTATTGCACCTAGTGTAATCGGTGCATCTGTGATAAAAGGCAAATTTTAGGATTAACCTTAAATAGCCCATGTTATGTTTGTGTATATTGACTTTTCACACTGATTAGTCAATCCTCTTGCTAAACCCCTTGTTGCACTCATCTTTAGTGCAAGATACCCCTAGTACGCCCTGTTGAGCCTTTCATTTCATTTTGTAACCCAATATATGTTGTTTCATTATACCTATCGCCTAAGCCTACCCTGTAGTTTCTTAGTCCATGATCGGGGAGTTGCTGGTTTAATTTTGTTTCACACTGGTGGAAAAGAGTAGAGTTTAGATAAAGGGTATTTGAAGAAAAGACGGGTTTTGAAGACGGTTGATCTCAAGTGGGGGGATGCTCATGTATATATGTGTCTGCATTGTGATTTATTGTATCCTTGTCTATTATTAAAAAAAGAGAAAAGAGAAAAAAAGAATAAAGAGCATGCAAGCAAGTGTTTATTAGTCAGCTTATATGTCGTATAGTGATAGTATTTCCGCCTTGTCCAGCTGGCGATGATTTCGTCTTTATTAACAAGTAGTTCATATAAACTCGTACATTTCAATCTCTTCTTCTATTATAAGTAATTTGTACAATGAGGGCATTTGTACAATTTCAAGTAGGAAGGGAGAATAAAAATGAGGAATTGGTGAGATTATGTGCATTTTGGCCTAAATTTTTCAATTTTTAGCACATAATCATTGAATGATGAAGACCGAGTTAATGAATTTCACTATATTTTATAACGCATTAACTCTGTATTATGAAGAAACCCCTTAGACATTTGACCCTCGTTTTTACATTATGAATTTGAATGCGACTAGTGACAGGGAGATTGTGGACTTAGGAAACTATTTGTTTTGTGTTTTTATTTAACAATAATTAAATGTGCATCTCATGTCTTTATCCTACCCTGTATCATTCTCTATCCTAACCGCTGGTTTTGCTTGAACGAGGGAGTGAGCAATCATACATGTCTCATCCGTCGTTACGGATGTGTATGTGTGGTTTTGTCGCCCTTGTTGGTGTAACGCTTTTGGTGAAAGATTGTTCGATGATCAAAAACCCCGTAAGCTTTTGTATTGTGTCAACCCATTTGCCTTTTTGAACAGTTGCGTCTAGACTCTAGTGGTGAAGCTTAGTATCCTGGCCTACTCGCCATGACTGAGCAGTTGAGTGATCACCAAAAATGGAACACATAGATTAGTAAGAGTATGAGTGTGATTCATTTTTCCTTTCGTGAGGTGCTCAGTTTAGAATTTTCTAGCATAAGTGATTTTTAAATTCATATCTTCCTGGATAACTAGAGAGATATCTTTTTGAGAGAGGGAGTGGAATTATGTGAAGGAGGGGTTCGGGGGGGGTAGCTTGAGGGAAAGTAGAAGTCAAGTGGGGGGGATATTTTTGATGAACATCAAAGGGAGTTTAATACTTTTTAGTATCAAATTCCCACCTTTGATTGCCTTGCTTTAGTATTACGTTTATAGTGAAGGTTCGATATTTATTTCAATATATGTGAAGTTCAAGTAAATTTAAGGGATTAAAAGGAATGGAGAGAGGAGATGTTATAGGTACAGGGGGGGGAGTGCAGAGAACGGTGGGGCGTAAAGACCTTTTCACGTTGCGCCCGTAACACCATTTTTCAGGGTATGAGGATGCGTCATTTGGGCAACGCTTACGGCGCAACGATACAACTAGTTACGTCGTAACTATATTTGAGGAATGAGATCATGACCATAATCACATATTTATTACGAAGATTTGGATGCTTTGATGACAATCATTTATTTAATATGAAGATTCGGTGCTGACGAGGATTTACGGTGTAACGTCATATATAGTTACGCCGTAATCGTTTATTTATGGAAAAGGATGTTGATGAATAACTAAGGTTAACGGCGCAATGAGATTAATATTACGCCGTAACCAAATATCTCTCTTAAAAAGAAGGCAAGCCGCGTCAAGAATGATACTACGGCAATAAACCGTGTATTTAGTTACGCCGTAACATCACAGGGACCAAAGATGCACATATTTGAAGTTTGAAGTAAATGATTATATTAACTCCAGGGGCTAAACTCATACATGACCTAAAGTCCTTATTTATTATAAATAGATGAAGATATTACTCATTCTATGTATCAATTCGTTCCTGGTGGTTTATTGCCGACAAAAAAGAAAAGGAAAAAAGGTATACGCAACAGTAGTTGGGGCAAACCCTTCGGGGTTTGCCATGACGTTCGACCTTGAGGTACATAGGATTTGCAAAAGTTAGTCTTCCATTATACGTTGAACTTTTGGGAGCTAACATATGAATGGTTTGAATTGACTGATTTTGTTTATAAACAATTTCATTCAAAAAATTTAGCTATTTTTTCAACGCAATCAATTTGTCAAGATCATGTCCTTCCTTAAGTTTCAAATCCTTTATTACCTTATTATTATCTTTTAGAAGACCTTCATAACTTGATTTTGTTAAAATACTCTGTTTGACTAACTCATCATTTTTCTCTTTAACAACAAAATTGCATATGCTTGTATTTTCAAACCTTCTTTTATGTCATGTTCTTTTTAAGCTAATACTCCTAGAGTTTCTCTTAATTTACGTTCAAGTGTATCATTTTCAATTGTATGGTCTTTAAAAGTCTTGTACTTCTCAAGCTCAACCTCTTTATCATGAAGAGCACCTAAATATTTATCTCGAGTTCTATTAGACTCCTCTAGACTAGATTTGCACTTTTTAAGTGTAGATTTGCACTCTTGTAATTCATAAGCGAGTGATGTGTTTGCTTTCTTTAATTGCTTTTGAATCTTTTTGTTTTTGCCAGTATCAAGTTTTAGATTTGCAATTAAATTTGCAAGCACAACACGCTCATCATCACATTCTTTAGCATTTTGGTCAGCCTGATTGTCATTATCACACATATACGATGAATCAGGAATGACATTACTATCAACCTTTTCCACCACGCATGTGTTGTTAATGGATTCAAGTTTCTCAGAATGTTGTGTCTCATTGGCAAAGACATTTTATTCAGCATCGTATTGTACCTTTTCCAATGGTTCAACATCAGATCCTGAGTCTGTAGGTAAGACTTCCTGAATCTTTGTCATGAAACCGTAATGTGCTTCTCGTTCTTGTTCATCGACTTCTTCATCCGTGTCCTCTAGCCAATCAGCTTGCTCTGCTTGTAACGGAACACCTTTCTTAGCTTGTTTGCACAGCAACATCTTTTCCTTGTGATAAGTGTAATTTTTTGCCCTTTTTGGTTTCCTACACTCCTTAGCAAAATGCCTATATTCTTTGTAATTGAAACATTGTATCCTAGTCTGCTACACTACCTGACTGCCTACAGTCTCCTTAGCCCCAGTAACAGTCACTGTCCTCTGATTCCCAAACTGACCATTCTGATTTTCATTCATGTATCTTGGAGTAGTATCTAATCCTTGTTTCTGGAGTTTGAAGAAGTTTTGAGGTTCTTGTTGGTAGGTTTGTAGATCTTTTTGAAGTATTTTGCAATGAGTGCCAAGTTTTTCTACATATCCTTGTCTTTTTAAGCTTGTTTTAGATCACTATCTTTTTCAGAAGCTGACTCAGATGGAGGTGTGATTGGTTTGGCTATCTCTTTTCCTTTGTGTTTGGTAGTTGCATGAGATATGGTGGAAGATGATTGTTTCGATGGTGGTGTCTATGATTTGTGAGATTTTTGTGCTTGATAATAAGTATCTAGATACTGTTGAGCAGCAGAAACAAGTGCTAATGGATTTGCATTCTTGGTTATCTTCTCAGCACGAATTTCATTAACTTCTTTTTGATACTGTTTCAGAATGTCAAAGAGCTTATGCTATGATACTATGTCCAAGTCTTGAGTCTGCTTAACAATTGTCACAAATCTTGACCATTCTAGTTGAAGTTGTTAAAGAAACCGGTTTCTCACCATTTCATTCATCATTTTGTAGAACCTTGAGTAGTATGACTCAATTAATTCTCCATCTCTTGAGGTAAATCTGCCAAATTCCTAAAACAAACTAGTCTTGACATCCTGATTGTTAAGAGACTCTCCCTGTTATAACCTTTCAATGGCTATCCACATGTCATGAGCTGTCTTGCAAGCATCAACAGTTGAGTAAATTTCATCCCCAATTCCAGTCAAAAGAAAATGAATTTCTTCCTTTTCTGCATCATAATGAGCTTTGTTTTCAGGAGTGATATTCGAGAATGTTTCAGGAATTGTTCGTTCTGGAACTGGTGGAGATTCATCTATTGCAGGTTGTCCTGGAATTATGATATTAGAAAGCTTATAAGGACCTTGTAGGATGCATTTCCTCAAGGCTTCACCATTTGGTTTTGTATCAACATATCTCATGAAACGTGATTTCCACTGAGCATATCTTCCCGTTGCAAGCATTGGTGGACGATCTCTTGAACCAGCTGCCATGATGTTGTTATGCATTTAACTGTCTATTGTGGATGTTGTTATTGGAGTATTCATAATGAATGATTGTTGTGTTATGAAGTGAAAATGATTTTTTAGGATCTTAAGTAGGTAAAGTGATGTTGATGTGGTTATGAGAATGAAATTCTAGTTCACGGGATTTTACAAGTCTGGATTAAACCGATAAAAGATGTGAGTCTCGTGGGATTTTACTAAATCAAGAAGAACCCGTGAAAAATAGAATTGTTGTCTTTGAAGTCCAAAATAAGAATTAGAAACTTTGAATCAAATGTGCTTTTAACCGAAAATGATGTTGTAAGATGAATCGAAATTGAAATTCGGTATTCAATTTAAATTGAATTTCGGTGACATATTTCGCTGGATAAAGACTTAAACATATTTCGTAGTGAAAAAACTTATTCCGCAGTGTAATGAAAAACTTATTTCGTAGTGAAACCTTATTCCGCAGTAAAGACTTTCAAACATATTCCGCATGATAACTTTCAAACATATTCTACAGGATAACTTTCAAACATATTCAGCAGGATAATTTTCAAACATATTCAGCAGGATTTAAAAAACTTTGTCAAGGTTTTGTTTCCTCAAAATGTCATAAATCGCAGTGACATAAACCTGTAAGACTTATTCCGCAGAAATAAGACAGAACATAAACCGCAAAAAGAAGTTAATACATATTCCGCAGTGGCTAGTGCATATTCCGCAGAACACAAACATAAACCGCAGTATTCAAAACATATTCCTCAGTGTTCAAACATAAACCGCAATATTCAAACTTTTCTAGAAAAAACAACTTTTAAATCACTTAAAACCACTCTTTTGAACGTTTTTTATCCAAAACTTTTGTACAACTAACTATATCTAGGCTAGTAGCATCATAAAAACACAAACTTAAAGGTTTTTAAACAACAAAATTTTTGTTTTTATAAAAGACGTACGAACCAACTTTTTAAACTCAAAAACCTTTTGTTTTGATCTAAAAATGTACTAAAGCTTATCACTAAACCCACCCCGAGGCTCTTGATACCAATTGTTATCTAAACTCAAACCATGATCACTTCACATACAAAACATATGGATCGAAATATATGAAAGAAATAAAGGAGGAGGATAAGAAGAAAAATAAAGAGAATAAAGAGGGTGTTTGCATTGAACAAAGTGTGTAAGATTACAAAATGAACAACAACCCTTCTCCATTGTGGAGAAGGGGTATTTATACTACCTAGCTAATACTTGGACGCCTAAGACAGTAACATAGGCCGACCTCGGGTTTTGGTTGGCTTTAGCCCGCAACACGTGCACAATTAGATTACTTTAAGTGAGTCTGGTTACCCTTCTAGCCTATTACAACGGATAATAAATAAAGATTGAAGCTTTCATATTTGACTCAATATTTTGAGGCTAACATAATACCAGTTGATGAATGATGACATTAATAAAGTTTTCTCAAATTATTTTGTTGCATATATACAGTTTGTTCAAGTTACTAATGATTCCTTAGTGTGTTATCAAGTGGTGAACCTACAACTTTTTAACACTTTATCTTGTTAAAACAAATTCTTAGCATATGCACCATGGTTTGGAAATGTGATCCTTTTTGCAGGTCATTTCATAAGGTCATAAGGAAGATGGCAGATACAATATGTAATCCATCGATAAAATCAACCAAATAATAATTAAACACCATAGGTCTATCGAACTTTAAGAGTGTTTTTGTTTGGTGCACTTACGTTAAGTAGTTAAAGAAGTAGTTTGGTTTATAATTTTATATGAAAGAGAAATACGGAGTAAAATAGTTGGAATGAAAACCAGCCTTAAAAGGGAGGTTTAGCAAATGGGTTAATTGCTTAAAAATGTACTATACTTGTCACTTTTTGTCATTGTATGTAGACAACTATTTTTTTGCCATTGTGTCGTTCAACTTTTAAATTCGTACTATTGTGTGTATTTTGTGACCATTTTACCCTCACTTTTTTCAAAATTTAAGGGGTAAAATGGTCATTTTTACATGCAGAAATAGTCGCAGAATACACACAATAGCACGAATTCAAAAGTTGAGCGACACAATGGCAAAAAAAATAGTTGTCTACATACAATGACAAAAAGTGGCAAGTATAATACATTTTTACGCAATTAACCCTTTAGCAAATAGTTAAGTTATAAGTAGTAAAGTAGGACACAAATTTAATTGCACACAATCATGCAAACTTTCATCGGTTTTATGCATTAAAAAAATGCCTACTTTGTTAATTATTTTCAAAACTACTTATTTTGTTAATTACTATTTCAAATTACTATTACGTTTTATGGGCGCTTCAAACTTTTGAACCTTTTTTTTGCGGCCAAATTCTTTTTGGGTCTAACTTCAACGTGTATATTGTCACTTTCGGTATGTGAAGCATCAGCATCTGATTTGGAGCCTGTGTCACTTTGAGCATTTAAGACCTGCGAACAAAGCAAATGACGAATATGTGTTACTAGTGAACACTACCACACCTAGAGCATAACACAGCACATCACATTAAGTAGGTCATCATACCTCGTTTAATTTTTTACTAATAAGTTTCTTAAAGAAATCAAGAGAAAACTTTATGAGTTCAAGATCTTCCTCTAACAGCCGGCGGACACCAGCTACTATAAGTTCTTTGGAAATACGATAAGAAACTATGACAAGTTATATTTACATTAACAAATAAAGGGTGTGCATAAATTTCAGAAGTCATGTAATTAGAACTAAAACAACACGATGATGCCACATCGATTGATAAATATAGAGGTGTTAAGATTGGCGGTCGGATCAATGGAAGACATACATGTGGTTTTAGATCAATGGAAGACGATCAACCTGCATGGAATGATGAATACGAATGATATTAGGGTTCATGATGAATAACAATAATAATGATGAATACGTTTGTCAAGATAAGAATGAATGATATTAGGGTTTAAGGATATATGTGAAGATAGGAATGAATAAAAAGATATATACATATTATAGATGCAAATCAAAGAAAAACTTACCATAAAATATGCTATATAATTAGGGTATATATCTTCATATTAGGGAGTATATCTAGATATATTTTTGAAAATCAAAATATATAAAATGGTATATTATTATTGTTTTTTCCATAGTAGAATACAAATAGTGGTTTGGATCAGTTGGTTAAACTTGTTGGATTTTAAACATAGGTCTCAAGTTCAAATCTTGCATGGGGAATGTTTTTTAGACAAATTTTGAATTTTCATGTTATTTGAGTGTCCATGTCATCATTGAGGTGGCATTCTATGTCATTACTACATATATATTCACTCATAATTACACATATATATGGGATATATATATATATATATATATATGAGGAATGTTAAAATAAAAAGACAAATATCCGTGAGAAAGATAAAAAAGAATTTTTCCACATGGCAAGTACTGCGCTACCTTTTTTAACATATTAAGATTGAGTGCTAAAAACAATCTATGAAAAACATAAAATAGTGCCCATGAGTCCAGGTTTTAGTTAACTTGATATGCATTAATTTTTAATAAATCATGTATCACTACTGAAACAAATTAAAATTAAAAATATTATGAGGCAAACATATATTTATGCTACATACATGTTACGTTTTTTTACATAATTTGATACAACTAAACTTTGTGCATATGTGTTATGTTATAGTTCTTATGATTATAGATTTATTTGGTTGTCATGGGTCACAAATTATAGTCCGTCACATATATGTTTTTGTTTAAGTTTTATTTTATCAACTAGTAGTTTATAATTAATTTAACATGGCATTTGATATAACTACCTTTTTTATATGTGTTTCAGTGGGAATGGATCGATGGCTCAATCATAAGAAACACGGTGTGTGAGAAAGATGATCAATGCATTTACGTTTTTAGAAGTCGTGCACACATGTTCTCGAAAGGCACGCATATATGTTTTTAGAAGACGTGCACATATGTTATAATGAATTTGATAATATTTTTGTATTTGAATTGTGTTTCATAAGCGTGCACGTATGTTCTTAGAAGCGTGCACACATGTTCTAGATTAACGTGCACATTTATATTTAACAAGATACATTTGTATTTGAATTGTATTTCCTTTTATGTCAAATTTTATATACTATTTATGTTTTTTGTTTGTTATAAATTTAGAGATTACATGTATATGTTTATGTTTTTGTTATAAGTTTCCAATATTATAGAAAAAAAATCCACAAAAT
>BQNB010191402.1:0-10251 GCA_026074375.1 Tanacetum coccineum | reverse complement strand
CCCCCGATTTCCACTTCCCTTTTTAAAAAAAAAAACTTAAAGAACAAAAGTTGTTAAGCACTTGAAAATAAGCATTTTTAATTAAAGCAACTTATTATAAAAGTTCCTAAATAAGCTATTAGAATAGCTTAAATTTGACAGAAACTTAAAACAAGCTTTTTGATTTTTTCATTTAAACTAATTAAGCCTAAAAGTCACAATAAGCTATCCTAATGAAAAGCTAAGCAACTAACAAGCTAAGTTTAACCTAATGAGCTTATTATGACAGAAATGAGCACCAAAACACAAGCCAATAGCTGAAAAAGCACAATAAGTACTTATGCACACCCTACAACCAAACAGACCTTAAGCTCACTTTTGAGCTTAATTTTGAGCAACCAAACAAGCACCTTAGTAACTGCAACTTGACTTTTCTGAAAGAATAGCTTAAATGCTATAAGAAAATGCTTTTTGGAAGAATTTTAAAACTTAAGAGCTTATTGAAAAAGTTTTGTGAAAACAGACAGTTTAGAAAGTGAAATATGACTTGGTTATTTGACACCTTAAATGACAAAAGCTCAGTTTTGAACTTAAAAATAGATAAGCTTACAGTTTAACTTTTAAAAACCAAATGAAAATAGATAATCTATGACTCAAAATCTATTTGCAAACCAAAAATTAAGTCCTAACACTAATCCCTACTATCTGGTTTTTGACCTTAAAAAAGCTATTTTAACTAAAATCTCCCCTAGTGCAGTTTGCACCAGATTTGAAAACAACTTGAAAATTAACAAATGCAAACCGATGAAAGCTATTTTAACTCACTCATGACACAAAACTAAGTGCAAATTCGTCACTACTATAAACTAGAAATGATAAAGGCTTATTAAGTAAAACTAGTTTTGACAGATTGAACCTATTGAACAATTATCTTATGAAAACTTATTAGCCTTACTCCTACCTATTAAAATTACCTTTAACAAGCTTAAATATGAGAATTAAACTAGAAACAAAAGACCATTTGTTCAATGACAGTCAAGATGTGCAAATTCAAAGCTGTGCCAAACACTCCTTTATAATTTGAATCTATATTATCTTATGAAACTATAATTTGGGGAACAACTTTTAATGACCAGATAGAGAATAGCTTATACCTAACCTAAGTAACTTAATTGAACAAGTAATTAAGCCAGAAATTCAGATTTAAGAGCTATGCTATCAATTTTAAGCTTATGACAAATTATGAAGACAAAGTGATAGAAAATGAAATCTACACTACATAAGCTAGAAATAGAAACTTATATATGATTAATAAGCATAAAGAGATAAGTATAAACTCATATAAGCAAGAGAAACACGCACAATAAGCAGTTTATAAACTGAATATAAAGACAGAATACTAAATGAAAACTTACAATAAACCTTAGCTAAACAAAGGCATCAAAGGCTCAAGGAGCTACTCTATAGCTCTAGCTTATCCTTTTGGATAAGCTAGTAAAGTCCAATGGGGTCTTCCATTGTTACCCCATCATCCATAAGCTTAAAATAAAATTTCACCATGTTTTGCATACATTTAACGGATTATTTAGCTTAAGTAGTATTAAATTGAATTAATGAGCTCAATTCTAGTTATAGACTAGAAGAGCTTAATAAGAGCTTATATGAGCTTATGGAACAGTGAACATGACAACTGAAGGTAAAAGAGCTTTTAATTTGAATGACAGATTAAGTAAAAGGAAAAGTTGATTTTATTAATAATAAGCTGAGTACAAAAGAGTAAACTGAAAAGTTACATTAAGCTAAACTCTATAAAAGCTAATTAACACTAAATTTAAACTTTAAGCTAAAAATTACAATATTAAGAAAATTGAAAATTAAAGAGGGTCCCCGTGTGTGTGAGTGAGTAGGCTATTTATAGCCTTCTTCTAAAGCTTCTAGTCTTGGGTCACGCTCCCATCACCTCTACTCTTGGCCCTTAGATCAATCTCTGCATTGGATGCCCTTTCTCAATCGTTGGATTAGATTTCGGGACACACGGATTGCCAACGTGGCATCCATGTGTCAGGATCGTTTATGCTACTTATGTGAGTGATTTTAGTGTAAATAACCATTCCCCTTGTGCTTTCTTCACTTAACCACGTATCATTGCTCTTGGGTTTGGACCAATAGCATGCTTTAGTATGACGTTTCTCTCTGCCAGCTTTTTCTTTAATCATGAATTACCCATCTTAACCCTCAATTAGCTTTCCCTTTGATTGTGACCCATGGTAAAACCTAGAAGACGTTGAACAGTAATAAACTGTTTTTCCCACTTCTTTTTTAACTATAAGGGTGAGGGTTTGGCTGGCTTATTTTTGGGTTTTGACTTCGGGCCAGGGTAAAAGAAAATGGGCCACAGGTTATAAGTTTGGGCTTTGACTTATGGTTTTGGTTATAAAGAGATAACGGGTGTTAATAAGGAAATTAACGACCGTTAGGGTTTAGGGCTTAATTTTTGAACTTTGGTATATTTAGAGGGGCTGTTTAGGGAAATTTTGGATTTTGTCTTTTTGTGTTGACCATGTTTGACTAAAGGTTGACTTTAGTTGACTTTTCTTGACTTTTGATAGCTTTTTCCCGGCTCTTTGCGTGCTCTTCCATTCCCGTGTTCGTGTTTGCCCGGTTTTAACCGTTTTCTTGAGATTTTTACAATATCCACACCTACACAATCATAAAGACAAAACAAGCAGTATTCAAGCATTTAAAGTACAATTTTGTCTTTTTAGGGTCTATTTTTGATGTAAAAAGGATATTTGTTTTCACACATATCAGTCATTATCCATTAGGGGACTGGGAACATATGCAACTTTGATCTTTACAACTACAAACCATAGATTAAACTTCTAATCCAAGATTTCTAATGTCTCAAATTACCCTCCATGACGCACAATAAGAATAATGAATTCAAGCAGTAGAAACTTAAACTAGCAGTAGTAATAATGACTTAGCAGTAGTAATACTGACTTAGCAGTAGTAATAAGGTTTAACTGGTTTTGCACAAGTGAAACCATTCCCCTCAAGTGGTGCATTTAACATATCCAAATGGTTAAACACTTTATCATATTCTTCCCCTAAAACCAATATGTTAACCATCTCATGACCAAAAGTAATAGAATCAACCATAAGAATCTGTACGAATAACTAACCAACAATTGTAACGATTACCATGTAGTGCCATCCATGAAGAGCAGCACTAAAAATGACTAACAGTAGTAATCGATACCAAGCAGTAGTAACAATGAAGAGCAACATTAAAATGGTTGAGCAGTAGTAAAAATACACTAGCAGTATTAACTACTAACTAGCAGTATTGACTTTTGTTGAGCAGTAGTAACCATGTATGATGCATTAGTAACTTTCAATCAGTATTAACATGATAACCACTTCAATAAACTTTCCAATCACCATCGAAGGCCAAACAAGAATAGATGTATATACCCTTATACCGAGTCTTAAGCTCAACAACCATAACGAATCAGCCAACTAATGGTATCCATAATAAGTGCCATACAAATTCTCATATATGCTCAGAAATTGAAGCACAAGCACAACTTCAAAATGGATACTTTTATAGAAGCATAACCCACACTAATAACAACAATGTATATCAGCAAAACCATGAAGCAACGACTATTGGGATTACTATTGTACTTATATATAGCTAGTACTACCATACACTGGTAGCACTAACTTTCAATACCAATAATCATGTGATCCACAACCTTTCCATGATAACTACACATCAAGGTTATGGACATATCAATACCAGCATGTAAAGTATACCTTGAAAAACCAAGTGCCTCAAAGAAAGCTTTCGCCAAATAGTTCCAATACTCTTCAAAGCAGCACTTAGCGATCCACAAAGCAGTATTAATACCATTACCAACAGCAGCACTAATACAAGTTATTATGGGAACAAATACAATCCCTAAAAATTAGGGGTTTCACATCATAAAGATCTTATTCCTAAATCCGTAAATCATAACCTAAACTGCTATGATAACTTCCAACATTTGTTTACCAGCTTCTTTCATATCTAGAAAAACAAGTATTGACAATCCCTAACTTCTTGGTTTAAAAGCATCTTGTCACAAGAATCTTAACGAATCACAGGTCCCCAAATAAACCTTGTGTGGTACAACAGTTTTAGATGAACCTCCAAAACCCGAAAACCTTTATGCTTTACACCCTTGAGGTTGATGAACCTTATATCCCAAGAAGACCTTGCTATTGAGATTTTAATACCACAAAAAAAAAACTTGATCGCAAGGCGCCCTTTAAATCTTTTCTTGTCTAAAACCAATAACGAGTGATAAACCCTAGAGAATTAGGGTTTACTCCAAATCCAAGTAGAATGACAACCAAAGTGTAAAACTTAGGTTTTTGTTAGTCTTTAAAGTATAGGAATCCAGCAACCAATCAATTAAGTTATGTATAACACTTTGAATGCACAACATATAAGTTTTCTCTTGTTGTTCGCTGGAAACCTGAAAGTAATTTCGAACTTGCCTTCTTCTTCAATGGAACCCAACTTATTAAACAGCAAACCTTCGAACTTTAGAGCCTTAAGTATTCTATAATCCAAAAACTCAATAACCTTGAATGCTTCTATACCTTGTCGTGTCACACCCCGACAATGGCGGAAAAATAGAGAAAACTACATTGCATAAACTCCAAGTGCTATGAAAACCATCAACCTTGAACAAACTCAAGAGATGTCCCAAATCGCAACTAAAATCCACAAATCTCTTACATTTATTCATAAGCACTCGCAAGGGACCATAATTAAACTTAATCCAAAATCTCCAAATACTAAAATCAAACAACAAGCAAGCAAGACTTCAAACGAAATTCCACACTGGATACTTCTAAGTCTGCTATTAATCACCAAACTATTCCTCTTTCACTAGTAGTAATAATGACTTAGCAGTAGTAATAAGGTTTAACTTGTTTTGCACAGGTAAAACCCTTCCCCTCAAGTGGGCATTTAAAAATATATCTAAATGGTTAAACACTTTATCATATTCTTCCCTTGAAACCAATATGTTAACCATCTTACGACCAAAAGCAATAGAATCAACCATAAGAACTGTACGAATAACTAACCAACACTAGTAACGAATACCATGTAGTTCCATCCATGAAGAGCAACACTAAAATGGACTAACATTAGTAATGATACCAAGCAGTTTGTAATTAATGAAGAGCACACTTAATGGATGAGCAGTATGTAAAATTACCCTAGCAGTATTAACTACTATAACTTTAGGTTTAGTTAATTAACTTTTGTCGAGCAATAGTAAAAATACACTAGCAATATTAACTACTAACTAGCAGTATTAACTACTAACTAGCAGTATTAACTACTAACTAGCAATATTAACTACTAACTAGCAGTATTAACTACTAACTAGCAGTATTAACTTTTATAGAGTAGTAGTAACCATGTATGAAGCAGTAGTAACTTCCAATCAGTATTAACATGATAACCACTTCAATAAACTTTCCACAAGAACCTGAACTCGAACTCTTAGCTTCCACGTTCATATCACCTTTACTATGATTACACTTCGTATTCATCATCAACATTTGAGGTTTTTAGAAATTAGGATTTCTATAAAAAAATGATTTAAGAATTAAAACCCTAATTTTCACAAACTTCTTTATCCTCTTCATTCCTCAATACCTTCTCTTTAATACCCAAGTGTTCAAAGAAAAACTTCCAATAACAATAACAAGAACACTATTAAAAACAATGATGAAAGAGAAGTAAAACCATACCAACTTCAACTTTTCTGCATCAGATTTCAAAAATTTATATCTTTCAATTAAAAGCTTAGATTAAAGATCCATCATGTGAGAATATGCCTTTATTAGTAAAGAACCTTCATAGAAATTTCGTTCAGATCCAACAGTTAACGAATGAGATATCCCCTTTTTGCCATAGCTGTGTAGAAAGTGCCGAAAATAGAAACCAAAATCAAAATTTTTAGGTTTTTTTGAATACAAAATCTTCGTTCTTCAATTGTAAAACCTTGTAGATCCTAGATCATAAGCCACTTGGCTCTGATACCAATTGTAAAGATCGTTTAGAAACTCATCTAAGATCTATAATAACAAAGTTTGTTGTTGCGCAGCATAATTTAAACAAAGACAATGTTATTAACAAGGTTTTCATTCACATAAGCCCCAATTCTATTTGATCAGGGGGGGGGAATGGGTTTCTAGAAGTCTTTGATATTTTACATAATATCTAGTCTATTTTATGTAAGTTACTAGTTGTAGGTTTTGCATAAAATGTTTATTTTGTACATGATTCATGTATTGGTTTATTTTCTTGTGTACAAAGTGTAAAGTGATATTAACTTGGGTAAAGTTTAATAAAACTTTAGGTATTGGGTACAATTGTGGGTATTTATTGAAGCGTAGGAATATTTTTGTGGTTCCGTGTATGCCTAAACTTAATTTATCGCGAAACGTAAACACTTTACGTAATCGATAAAAATAAAATGAACAAAGACCATAACTTTTCTCAAAATAATTATTTAATACTTGATTGATGTAAACGCTTAATTGTTTGGTGCCTGTTTACATTGAACGCTAATTTTTAGCTTACGCGATTTTACTTAATACATGAAATTACAAGCAAATGCGTACGGCACTAAAAATAAATAGTAGATTTATCGACGTCATCAATGACTTGAAAAAACGGGGTGTTATATCATGATCTTCCATGAATGAAACAAACTTCAATCTTTCCATGAATGATACAAACTTTAATCTTCCCCTTAACTTAATATTTCCTTTGAACATGCCACCACACTCAATAAGGTTCAAATCATCTCTGTAACATCTTCCCCCTTTTGTCATTATCCATTAGGGGACAGTGAACATATGCAACTTTGATCTTTACAACTACAAACCATATATTAAACTTCTAATCCAAGCTTTCCAATGTTTCAAATTACCCTCCATGATGCATTATAAGAATAACAAATTTAAGCAGTAGAAACTTAAACTAGCAGCAGTAATAATGACTTAGCAGTAGTAAGAATCAAAAGCTTCCCCTCAAGTGGTGCATGTAACATATCCAAATGGTTAAACACTCTATTATATTCTTCCTATGAAACCAATATGTTAACCATCTCTTGACCAAAAGTAATAGAATTAACCATAAGAATGGTACGAATAACTAACCAACAGTAGTAACAAATACCATGTAGTACCATCCATAAAGAGCAGCACTAAAAATGACTAACAGTAGTAATCGATACCAAGCAGTAGTAACAATGAAGAGCAACACTAATGGTTGAGCAGTAGTAAAAATACACTAGTAGTATTAACTACTAACTAGCAGTATTAACTTTTGTCGAGCAGCACTAATGAAGTAGAAGCAGTATTAAAAACATAGAAGCAGTATTAACCATGCAAGAGCAGCATTAACCATGCATAAGAAGTACTAACTTCTATGAAGCAGCATTAACTTTGTTCGAGCCATTATAACAATGAGAAGCAGTAGTAACGATGTATGAAGCAGTAGTAACTTCCAATCAGTATTAACATGATAACCACTTCAATAAACTTTCCACAAGAACCTGAACTCGAACTCTTAGCTTCCACGTTCATATCACCTTTACTGTGATTACACTTTGTATTCATCATTAACTTTTGAGGTTTTTAGAAATTAGGGGTTCCATAAAAAAATGATTTAAGAATTAAAACCCTAATTTTCACAAACTTCTTTATCCTCTTCATTCCTCAATACCTTCTCTTTAATACCCAAGTGTTCAAAGAAAAACTTACAATAAAAATAACAATAACACTATTAAAAACAATGATGAAAGAGAAGTAAAACCATACCAACTTCAACTTTTCTGCAGCAGATTTCAAAATTTTATATCTTTCAATTAAAAGCTCAGATTGAAGATCTCTCCGGTGAGAATATACCTTTATGAGTAAAGAACATTCAATATAATTTTTGGTAAGATCCATCGGTTAACGAATGAGATATTCCCTTTTTACCACAGCTGTGTAGAAAGTAACGAAAATAGAAACTAAAATCAAATTTTTTTGGTTTCTTTGAATACAAAATCTTCTTTCTTCGATTGTAAAACCTTGTAGATCCTAGATCATGAGCCACTTGGCACTAATACCAATTGTGGAGAATCGTTTAAAACTCCTAGGATCGAAAATAACAAATTATTGATACGCATCAAAATTTAAATAAAGAACAATGTTATTTTCACAAGGTTTACATTCATACAAGCCCTAATTCTATATGATCAGTATAGAACAGTTACCTAACTATAACAGGATCAAAGAAACCTTTGATCTTACGGCTAAACCACACTAGACGTCTACATCACACCTGTAGGATACACACACATGTTTTGGGTGCACACACAATCACATACATAAACTATGTCTAGGGATCACTTTATATAGAGAGTCCATAAGACTTACAAAGGAAATATAATTGTATTAGGAAACTAAGTCTTTTCCTAATCTTTGATCTTTATCTTTTAAGCAAAACTTTTAGAATCCTCCATCTTTTGTAGAATTCCATATTGTCGACTTTGATCCTTTTGTTTCATTCCTTATCCTTTTAAGCAAGTTCTTTTGTATCATCAAATCAATAATTCCCAATAATCTTCCTCTATATGATGATGACAAAACAAACTGTAAACTGATTCCAAGATGATCCATTGTAGCTTAATCTTTAGCAATCTTCATCTTTAAATCTTGATCTTCCATGAATGAAACAAACTTCAATTTTCCCCTTAACCTAAGATTTCCTTTGAACATGCCACCACACTCAAGATGATCCTAGCAGCATTAACTTTCCCCAGCAGTAGTAAGTTTATGCCTAGCAGCATTAACTTTGAATCACCAGCATTAACTCTAATTCCATTCTAATCAGCTTTTCCATCATCAAATTCACATTTTAGCTCACAAAACCTCTATGAATGTTTTTTATTTCTCTCAATTTTTTTACTCATAATTCTCTCTTTCTATTTTTAAACAACTTTCTTTCTGTTTTTATTCTCGCCACTTCTCTCAAATCCTTTTCTCACCAAATCACTTTATCTGTTTTTATCTCACACAGCTCTCTTTCTATTTTTTAACTCATAAATTCTCTCAATTCTTTTACTCACCAAATCACTCTATCTGATTATATCTCACACAACTATCTTTCTGTTTTTCAACTCAAAAATTCTCTTAATTCTTTTACTCACCAAATCACTCTATCTATTTTTGTCTCACACATGTCTCTTTCTGTTTTTTCAACTCACAAATTCTCTTAATTCTTTTACTCACCAAATCACTCTGTCTGTTTTTTTATCACACATCTCTCTTTTTGTTTTTATTCTCACCATTTTCAAAATCAAGACTTTAAAGATTAAGCATTCCAATACTAGCAATCAGATATTGAAATCTACTTACATCAAATGCTTTTGTAAGCAAATCTGCAACATTCTTGTCAGTATGAATCTTGATCATTTGAATTAGCTTCTTTTCATTAGAATCTCTGATAAAGTGATGTCTAATATCAATGTGCTTTGTTTTTGAATGAAAAATAGGGTTCTTAACTATTCATATAGTACTCTTATTATCAATATAGATCTTTGTATTCATAAAGTTATACCCATAATCCAACAATTGATTTTGAATCCAAAGCACTTGGCCATAATAACTTGAAGCAGCTACATATTCATCCTTTATTGTAGAATTAGCAACCATAGTTTGCTTCTTGCACTGCCATGAAATCAATCTGCACCTAAGAAATTGACAACCTCCTGTTGTAGACTTCCTATCCAAGCTTGCTCTAGCATAATCACTATCAGTGTGTGCTACCAAATCAAAAGGTGAATCTTTTGGTTACCAAAGGCCTAATTTAGGTTGACCTTTTAAGTATCTAAAAATTCTTTTCACAGCATGAAGATGAGACACTTTTAGGTTGACTTGGTATCTTGCACAGGCACACACTCCAAACATAATATCAGGTCTTGAAGAAGTAAGATACATCAATGAACTAATCATTGATCTATATAAGTGAACATCCACTTCTTCACCATCTTCAACTTTGAGCAAAGCCTTTTGTGTTTCCATAGGTGTGCTTGCTGTCTTGACATATGTCTAACAAAATTTCTTCAAAATCTTAGTCACATACTTGTCTTGACTGATAAAAATCCCATCTTCCTTCTGCTTTACTTGTAGTCCTAAGAAGAATGT
>BQNB010191401.1:0-11701 GCA_026074375.1 Tanacetum coccineum | reverse complement strand
TATCGTAAATCTCTTTTTCAATGAAATCCTTTTTGTTGAAAAGCTCAGTCTCAAGTGTTAGACACTTTTCACATTCATGCACATTCACAGAAGCATTATCCATAGAAGAATTCATAATTATGTTCACAATATCTTTGTTAATGACTTGTTCCAAGAGTCGTTCATTTTCGTTTAAAACTTTATTCATTTTCACTTCAAACGTTTTTGACTCTAAATGATATTGTTCCACAGCCTGTTCCATTTGGTGAAAGACATTTTGGACATCAGAAAGTTCATCAATCAAATATTGATCGAATTTATTAAATAAGTCCTTCAGAGCTTTTACAAATGGAATTATTTTATCCCTAAAATAAGCTTTTGTATGTTCGAACCCCCACGAGCCCTCAGTAATAGTTGTGGCCATGGTTATTTCTTTGACAACCCCGTCAAAACTAGCAAGATGGTGTTTAAGTTTCTTCAAACTCGTATTAACCATGCTGACTTTAGGAAGTTCTTTTGGAACCTCAACTTTGGTGGGTCTAAAGAGTGGGATCTGGAGAATTCATAGAATTCTAAGACCAAAAGGCTTGTTCAACAGATAATTCAATTTGTGGAACAAATCGTGTTTCAAAATCTCAAGAAAGTTGGTTAAGAACAACATAATTGACTGGTGTAGTATTGACTTTCTTTTCTAACATCATAGGATCTTTTTGTTTTAAAAGCATTTTGGAACGACTCTCTTCAGCAAGCATTAGGGTCTCTTTGGAGTCAGGAATTACAATAGCACTCGTATTATTAATGACATTACCATGATAAAGCTTTGGTTCTAACTGCTGAGCTTTCTTTAGATAGAAAGGATTTTGAAAACCTAGAGCTTGTTTAGTGGTATGATCATAGAAAAACTAAGGTTTCGTCAACATGTGAATAGTTTGTGCAGATTGATCTCTTTTGAAAACAATATTATCTAGCTGTTAGATATTCTTTTCTAACACAATATCTCTATTGGTGTTCCTAGATTCTTCTTTCTTAAAATCATTTTTGAGAAGAGTAACAGTTTGAATTAAAGATTCCTTTTCTTTTAAATGTTAAGAAAGAGTTTGTTTAAGACAATCAATCTCTACAGACTGTGCACTTGAATATGAAACTTTATCATTACTCCTTAAGTCAGTGTTAAGTTCATCACAATCAGAGATCAATCTCTACAGACCTCAGCGAGAGCATCTGAACCATAATGAGATAAATTCCCCATGAGAGCAACTTTGGTAGTGTTAAGTTCATCACAATCAGAGTTATATGCATCCAAATCATTGGCCTGATAAGCAGCATTGTGGGTAATGATAGTCTGTGTGGCTTGAACTTCAGCAATTCCTGGATCTGCCAAAAATGCTAGTTCCTCCTCATGTAGAATTTGACCATTTGCTTGATCTTGTACCAACGACACTTTATCCTTAAACCACGAATCATCTTGTTTCCTCTTAGGTTTAGTGCACTGTTTGGACATGTGTCCTTCCCCTTTGCAGTTGTAACAAATAATAGTCCTTTGTTTCCCAGAATTGCTTCTACTTTCTCCTGGTGTGCAGGTCCTTGTAGTACCCACAGCAAAAGAAGTGTGTCTCCTTTGAATTGGTTGTAAGGTCACTCTCCCTTCATTAATGGTAGCTTGTTTCCTAGGGTTTGACGAATTCCTCAGCTAGTTATTGGTAGTAGGATAGCGGGAAGTGACAACAGTAGTCAAGAAAGACATCATGTGATTGATGGCATCAATGGGATCATCACCTTTCTGGAACACTGGAACAATTAAACCTAAGTTTAGTTGGGGAAATTCAGATTGTTGGTTAACTATGGGAGCATATTCCAATTGAGTGATGGATGATGGTGGAGAATAAACATTATGATGAACTGATGATTGATAATCATTGGATGGATACGTGATTGAAAGAGGTGTTGATGATTGATTATTTGAGTATTGTTGAGACGGATAAGGTGAACCATGCTGTGGAGACTCATATGGCGAAACTTGTGGTTGAAATTGAGGGTTTTGGTATGAGTGCTGATGAGTTGGATAAGGAGACTGGGTCATCTGATGGGTTACAACCAAAGAAAACGGATCTGAGTTGCGTTCATGCATTAAACGAACCTCATTTGCATGAAATTCATGTTGTCCCAAATAAGCATGAAGCTGATCAATGTTAGTAGTATGCAAATCCTGAACCAGTTTGACATCAGTCACAAATTTGCTCCACCCAGGAGGAAGAGTATTAAAAAGCTTAGTGTTTACTTAAAATTGTTCCAGTTCCATATTGTAGATGTTCATGTGGTTGAGTAGCAGTGAAAATCTCAAGTAGAAATCACGTAGTGTTTCCCCCTTCTTATAAGCAAACTTATCAAATTCATCATAAAGCTTACACTCTCTTTCTTGTTTTGTCAATGAAGTTCCTTGCGTGAGAAGTTGAATTCTTTCCCAAAGTTCCTTGGCGACTTTATGATTGCTAACCAATGCATAGACCTCAGGTGGTAGTCCTTGGAGAATGATATTTGTTTCCTTGATATCACAGTCAGCTTGAATTGCTTCTATAGCAGATAACTTAGAATATTTATTTGGTCTTGTGACTCTATTTTCCTTAATTGAAGGCTAGATGAGTGGACCAATTTTAACGGATTTAAGAATCATTCTTCCATGTTGTCTATTCATCATATATAGCTCCATTATGCTTTTCCAATATTCATACATATCTTTTTCCAGCATAGGTGGACGATTGTCAGCACCCGACAGAATTGCTTTGTCAGCAAGAGTCGTCATTGAGAAATTTGTATGTTAAAAGATTATTGTCGAATCAAACGGTGGTAGAAAGAAATTGTGTTTGATTAAGTTATCTTTTAAGATTTCTAATTCTTGAAACTACACGATATTTTACAATTTTTTACAAAACCGAGAAAACTAGTTAAAGTTTTACGGGATTTTACAAGTCAAAGAAATAAACGGTACAATTTAGAAATTTGAGTTGTTCGGTTTCTATTAAACTTGACTAGTTTGGTTTCAATTAATGTTAACTGAGAAATAACTAGATCGGTCTTCACTGAAAGATAACTAGTTCGGTTCTAACTGAGAAATAACTAGTTTGGTCTTCACTGAACTAGTTTGGTTCCAACTGTGAAAGAACTAGATCGGTTTTCTCTGAGAATAACTAGATTGGTTCTCATTGAAAAATAACTAGTTCGGTTCTAATTGAGAAATAACTAGATCGGTCTTCACTGAAAGATAACTAGTTCGGTTCTAACTGAGAAATAACAAGTTTGGTCGTCACTGAGAATAAATAGTTCGGTTCCAACTGTGAAATAACTAGTTCGGGTCTAGCTGAGAAATAACTAGTTTGGTCTTCACTGAGAATAACTAGTTCGGTTCCAACTGTGAAATAACAAGTTCGGTTCTAACAGAGAAATAACTAGATCGGTACTCTCGAAACCCACTTTTTCAAAACTCAAAAAGACACGTTTTTGAAGATTGTTTTCTAAAAATTTATGTACCAAAAGAGTTACTAAGCCTATAGGGACAAGAAAAATGAAAACTTTAAGGTTTTTAAGCTGAAAAATTCAAAATCAAGATTTTGACAATTATAAAGCTAACGAACCCAAAATGACACAAAATAAGATATTTTTGTATGAATCTAAGCACACACACCTATATCCAAGGATACTAGATCAAAGCTACTTATGTAGATGACCTTTTAGTATGGAATTTAAGCTTAGAAAACAAGAAAAAAAAATCAAAAGACAAGGCCCTTTTTTAAAGAAAAACACATGAACCAAAACAAACACAATATCTAAACACACCACTTCATGGCTCTTGATACCAATTGAAGAATATGAGTAATCTTTAACAACAAGAACTAGAGAGAGAAAGTGGGAAAGAAGGAGGTATTTATAGTGATTGAAAGTAAAGAAAAATAAATGCATTAAGTGTGTGAAAATACAAACAACCAACCACCTCTCCAAGGCATGGAGAGGTGTTTATATACTTACAAGGGGAAGATGGAACTTGGCTTGATGGGCTTATCCATGGGCCTTGGTCTAACTACCTATGTAAGTTTTCAAAAATTACTTAACGAGCTAACGACTGTTATCTATGGAAGTGACTGACACTTTTGTGTTCCTAACAAAAATGGTAACGTACGTCGATGTGCTTTGCTCTTGAGTGTTAAAAGTTGTTGCAGCATAGAGCAATTGCACTTTTGTTGTCGCAATACAAAGGAATCTTATTGAATTGAAAACCATAATCTATTAGCTGTAAACGCATCTATAGGATTTGAGCACAACACCTAGATAAGGCAATATATTCTACCTTTGTACTCAAGATCGTAGTGCTATTTTGCTTCTTGGAAGACTAGCTAACAAGTTTATCACCTAAGAATTGAGCGCTTCCGGATGTACTACATCTAGTGTCTTGACACCCCGCGTGATATGCGTCTGCATATGCTATTAGAGACATACCGGTATCCTTCGAGCACTAGAGACCCATGTTAATGGTTGCCTTTAGGTATCAAAAGATCCATTTAACCGCATTTAAGTGCTTTTCAGTAGGCTTTGCATGATACCGGGCACATAAGCAGACTGCATAAATAAGGTCAGGTCTACTGAATGTCAGATACATGAGGGATCCAATCATGCCACTGTAAAGTGTAGCATCAACGGGTGTCCCTGTAGATCTTTATCTAGTTTATTATTTTCCACTATAGGTGTGTCTACAGTATCACTAGTTAGGAAACTATATTTTTTAATAATTTCATAAGAATATTTTGATTGGTTTAGGAAGATGCCTCTGGGACTTTGAGAGATTTATAATCTTAAAAAGAATGACATTTGCCCCCATCATTGACATCTTGAACTTAGTGGTCATCAGATTAGCAAAATCATTACACATAGAAGTATTAGTGGATGCAAATATTATATCGTCAACATAAATTTGTACCAGTAATAAGTCGTTTCATGCTTTCTGTGTGAAGAGTGTTGGATCCACTACACCTTTAGAGAAATGTTGTGAAATGAGGAAACTTGACAACATTTTGTACCATGCACGTGATGCTTATTTGAGACCGGAGAGAGCCTTTTTAAGCTTGTACACATTCGATGGGTTGTCCTGGTCAACAAATCCTTCTGGTTGAGAAACGTAGACCTCTTCTTTAAGCTCGCCATTTAAGAATGACTTTTTAACGTCCATTTGGAAAATCATCATATTCTTGTTGGCTGCATTTTCTACAAAGATACGGATGGCCTCTATTCTTGCAACCAAATGATTCCTCGAAATTGATACCCTCCTCTTGCCTGAATCCTTGAGCAACTTGTCTTGCCTTATTCTTTAGTACCCAGCTAAATTCGTCTGTCTTTACTTTGTAAATCCATTTTAGTTTGATCAACATGACTTTGTCTGGACACGGCAACAATTCCCAAACTTATAGCCTTTAAAATTCATGAATTTCTTCTTGCATTGCGTCGATCTATGATGGTTTGGTCATTGCTTGTTTGAAGTTCTTTGGTTCTACAGAAGTTAGGAAGGCATCAAAATAACACCATATAGCATCAGTTTGTAGTTGCTTTCTGGTGGAGATAGAACGAGAAGGATCTTCGATTACATTTGCTATAGGATGATCATAATTCCATCTACCAAGTGATTCGAATGGAGTGTGGATTGGTCTCACATTAGATGACGATCCCTAAGAAGTTGAGTCTTCATAAAGAGATTCATAAAGCAGATCATCATAAAAATGTGGTGTTTTGGTGATTCTTCACAACTTTGAGAAAAAATTGGAGAATGTTTTTGATCTTGTGTTGATGGGATACTTGTTGATGGAGCATCTTGGTCAATTGACATAGACACAGGTGAATCGGCTAAATCAACAGCTCTTGGTGCATTAGCGACTGGAACTGGAGAGACAGCAATAGTTTAGGTATTAAAGTATTCATCAAAAATAGGTTGGAACAAACGATCCCAATCATCTCTAGGTGGTGGATTACAAGGTTGTTGAGGAATAGGGTTTGTAACGAGTCCTGAACTGGATGTTGCAGGAGTCATTGATTGAAGCCCGGGTCCTAAACCAAGTTGTTCAGAAGCTATTGTCATCAGCTCATCAAATTCGACATGGATAGCTATAACAACCTGCAATTTTCATCAATGTAAATATCCATCTATTAAATTAGATGCACTATAATATCCATTTATTATATATATACCACCTTTTTTTACAAGGAAATTTTTGCTTTATCTCATTATGCAACGTAACTTGCATCTCTAAATTAAACGAGCTCACGCAACCTCTACCAATGCCATTTATATATATGTTTATATCATGTAAACATCCTAATATGTCAAGTATATATCTTAATATTATTTTACCAAGTACATTATCTATTTAACATACTTTTCAAAATGTTATTTCAAAACAAGCATTAAACGTTAATGTTTTTACTTTAAACCCTATTTATATGTAATGTTGCATATATAATGAATGTACAAGCATTTATAAGCATGTGTACATGTATCAATACACACACATTGCAATCTGTTCCCTCCTGAATCAAGTTACAACTTTCTAAGGCTTAATGTACAAGTTAATAATGCAAGAAAGTTAAACTAGGTCATTTTACCACCAAATTCATTTTAGTTTCTTATTACCACTTTAACACAAGGTACAAGTCCTTAATGCACAATATCTAAACCCTAAATCTAAAGCCTAATTCGTTCTAAAACCCAAATCTAAAAGCAAAAACCCTAAAGGAAACCCTAAAACCATAATTTTACTTCAAACCTAAAACTAAACCCTAAAACTTAAAACTAAGCCCTAAACCTTAATCCTAAACCTTAATCCTAACACTAATCCTAAACCTTAAAATATCTTAAAACCTAACCCTAACTCGAATTCAAAACCCTAAACCCTAACCCGAGACCAAACCAAACCCGACACCCCTTTTTATCTTATTTTGACCTATTTTAAGCAACCAAACACCTCAAGCACCTCCATGACCTCACCCTTATGTCACCAAGCAGCTTACAAGCACCTCCATTACCTCCCTTAAGCTTTAAGGCTTCTAGACCCCTCCATGTCACCTCCTTGTACTCGAAACCCCTCCAACACCTTCAACCTTGCAAATTTACACTTCTAGCTCACAACACTCACCCTATAGACTCCATTAGTCATCTATCTATAATTATTGACACCTTTCATAGCTAAAACTTGGGCACCAAGGGTGTTTCAACCCTATAAATAGCTAAAACATGCAAACCATTCAAATCATACCTCAAATTTCATCATACACATCAATGGAGTTCTAACATAGATCAAGAAGGATCAATAGAAGCCCCTAAGCTTAGAATAGAAGCCAAGAATCAAGAAAAGGAGCCCTTGAAGTCGTTACTAGGTGTACGAACCCGAAAACCCCATTTTGACCCATTTCTAGCTCAAGTAAGCTTAATTCTTGTTCAATAAGCTTATAATATGTATTAGAATGTTCACAATACTCTTAAGATCATATTTAAACTCTTGTTTGAAGCTTTGAATCCTCAAACCCATGTGTTTTTTATTAAAACCCTAAAAATGACCCGTTTTGATTTTTTAACTAACGAATCCTTTTTCTAAACTTTTGTTACGTTAGAACATCTTATTTTAGCTTATTCTAATAAGCTATAACTTGCAAATATCATTTGGAATCCTAAAATAAGCTTGCATGGCTTTTTGGACTTGTTTTGCAAATATTTCCATGCATAGGGGTATATATCGTAACTTTTTAAAATTTATAACTAAAGGGGCTGAAAATGTCATTATTCTAAAGTTATAACTATAAGGACCTATTTTGCCAAGTTTCAAAGTTAAAGGTTTAAATTATATATACTTTATATATAAAGGACTAAAGTTGTAAAAGTTTATAAACCAAGGGTATATATTGCCAATTTTGCAAACTTAAAAATATAAAATATAATATTTTTATATAAATTATAAAAATATATATTAATATTATAAAACTCGATTTTATTAAAACCCGACACATTTATCGTTATTAATCATAAATCGACACATTATTTCATTATATATTTAACATAATTTATCATCAACTAACTTTTAAAGAAACTTAAAATCTTATCGTATCACGTTACTAGGGAATTTCATATGAAGGGTTTCATTTGAGTTTTCGTTTTGACGAGTTTGCTGGGTTTACGATTTAAAGTGCCCTGGCTCCTCAAACGATACTACGTGGCCTCTGGATTATGATAGCCCGAACAACGATACAATATTTCCATAATTTAATAAATCAAAGATATACGTTAAACTTTATGAAGTTTTGAAACATAAACTATCACACTAAGACTTGACATATCACCCCAGGTTGCGTGACGAAGCCGTTACTTTCACTTGATATACTTTTGCCATCAATCAGATTTCCCTATACTGTTAAGGTGAGTTCATAGCCTCACTTTTAAAGCTTCTATTTCATAAAACCGTGAGGGGGATACATGATATAAACCATGAATACAAGTGTTTTCTAAATGTATGATATCCTGATATATTATTGCATCTGTTGTCTAAGTCCCTTTATGCCAAAAGACCCCCACCATCATGGACCATTAATCACTTGCGAGTGAATGTGAATATTATGAATAGGCCTATTGGGATTGACGAATCTCGTTTGTGTTATCCGGATAGGTAACCAAACGCACTATATTTGAAACTCAGGTATATGGCAATTACCTACACGAGGGCCATTATCTTTATATATATCATTATTGATATATACACTAGTCAGTTTGAGTGCCATGAGCTTAGACACAATAATATTGTTTTCCATAATAATTGTACTCATTGCAATTATTACACTTATGGGTGTGTAACAACGTAACACACTCTTATGATGACTTGTATTCACACTATTTATTATAAACCTATGAATTTTACTCAACCATTGTGTTGGCCTTTTTAGCATGTTTATCTCAGGTAACTGAACATCTTATCGCACAGAGTGGCACAGAGTTGAAGATGGCTAAACTGTTATCATTCAAACTTTATGTTTTCATGTAGATTTTGGGACCTCTATTTGTGAAAACTCTGATGAAATAATGAATGATAACTTAACATTAAAAAAAATGTCTCTTTCGAGTCGTTTTCTATGATTATGACTGTTGTACTATGAAAAAAATACCCCCAGATTAGCTTTCACTGCTATATGTCAAAAATGGGGGTGTTATAGATTGGTATCAAGATCCAACGTTATAGAGAACAAGGTTGAAACCTTAACTATAACTACTTTTCTTTTTCCATCTAAGAAAGTCCTCCGTGCCACTACATCTTCCGAAATAGTATGTAAAGTACATAACTATTATACTATTATATAAATAACTTATGTTATTTACCACTGGGTTGTTAACAGAGTGATGTCTTCTCCCAACCATCCTACTTCCGATATTAAGGATGCTTTTTCCTCCAACTTTCCGAACTATATCTCGGCTTCCCCGGACTATGTCCTAGCTTCACCAAGAAAAACTTATTCTAGCTCTTCAAATAACTCATTTGGTTTAGTTCCAATAGCTTCACCAACTCTTTCACTTTTTCATGATGACCCCTATATGAAGGTCATGCATGCATACTATGCTAAAGAATCACCTATTCCACCACCGACTATTAAGGCGAGTACATACAAGGTAGGCTAAGGCTTTTTGGGTGTAACGATTGGTTTAAGGGTGATAATGCTCTATATTAATAATCCAGAATCCACCAGAAAATTACGAGAACCGTGAAAAAAGGATAGGCTAGGAGGGTTGTACTAGGGGCATCCTGCACTAAAAATGAGTGCATGGCAAGGGTGTAGGATAGTTATATGATCAAGGTGACCATCGTAACAATTACAGGTTTAAAACAAGGGTTAATCCTAATGCCTCTTATCAAGAAAATCCTAATACTTACTATGCTGTCTCAGAATGCATCACAAAAACAAGTTCTAGAATTTAATACACTACCGGTACACTCATATGAATTTTACTAACACCAGACATTCCAGAAAAGGTGACAAGACAATGCATACATGGCCGTAACAACGGAATAGACATGCACGCCTACAGATCAATCTTAACTCGAACCAGGTAAAGATAAAATCATCTTGGGTTACCAATGATGGGTACCCGAATTCCTAAAGATCTAAGGGCGAACCTCACATTTTTAGGGTTGAATTCTGAGGGTTATTGTGCTAGTCATATAAATTCCTATCCATGAGACGTTATTAATACTTGGTTTTCATCGGTATATGTTGTAAAAAAATTAAATTTGGGTAAAAATCATCTTTTATGCTATGTTTTGATATATTAGCCATCATTTTAAGGACAAAGCAAATGGCAAATGAAAGAATAGTTTCTAAGGCTTATTTATCATAGATACTTATTTGATATGAATTATCTATGAATTATCTATGATATCACTATTGTGACAATGTTTATTTTTGAACCTTACGCATTTTAAGGAAAGAATTGTGATATCATTCTTATTACGTGTTGTCTTATGTTGATAGAATGCCTCCCAAAAGGACATCAACATCTGAAGCACCAGCCATGACTCAGGCTGCCATCAAGAAACTAGTTGATGACTCAAGCCGCCATCAGGAAATTAGTTGCTGATAGTGTTGCTACCATAACAAATACTGACAATATCAATAGGAACACCAGAGAAAGAGAAGCTCATGTAGCAAGAAAATGTAGCTACAAGGAGTTTATGAGCTGCAAACCTTTCAATTTTAAAGGTACAGAAGGCGCTATTAGCCTCATCCGCTAGTTTGAGCGAACTGAATTAGTGTTTTCTCGTAGCAACTGTACCGAAGACTGCAAGGTAAAGTTTGCTACTGGTACTTTAACTGAAGAAGCTCTATCCTGGTGGAATTCTTTTGCCTAACCTATTGGGACAGAAGAAGCTTACAAGATTACCTGAGTTGAATTCATGAAGCTTTTGATAAAGAAGTATTGTCCCCGAACTGAGGTCCAGAAGATGGAAGACGAATTTTACCATTTGGCTATGAAGGGAAATGATCTCAAGGCATATGTGAGAAGATTCCAGGAATTAGCAACCTTATGTCCCACTATGGTGCCAAATTCTGAGAAAATGATGGAAGTTTTCATCGGGGGATTGCCTCGAAGTATTGAAGGGAATGTTACCGCCTCTAAACCTCAAACTCTAGAGGAAGCCATTAACATAGCCCAGAGGCTAATGGATCATGTAACAAAGCACACTCTGGTGCAAGTATCAAGTGATCACAAACGAAATTTTGATGACAGAAGAACTTTCAACAACAACAACGACCGTAACATCAACACCAACAACCAATACAATAATCACCAACCACAACATAACAAAAGACAGGAAATCTTCAGGTCTTATGCTATCACTCCAACTGAAAACAATGGGTATATTGGAAACCGTCCCTTGTGTAAGAAATGCACTCTGCATCACACAGGACCTTGCACTATTAAGTGTAATACTTGCAACAAGGTGTGCCATCTGACCAAGAACTGCAGAAACAAAAGGCCAGCCACTGGAAGTAATCTACTAACCATGACAGTGTCATGCTTGTGAAGAGAAAGGGCATTATGCAAATTAGTGCCGAAAGACCACCAACAACAATGCCCAGGGAAGAGCCTACATGTTGAGGGATAGGAATGCTCACCTAGACCCGAACGTTGTCACAGGTATGTTTCTTC
>BQNB010191398.1:0-11701 GCA_026074375.1 Tanacetum coccineum | reverse complement strand
GCAAGAAGTATACCCACAAACCCAAATCTGAAAACACCATTGTGTCGGCATCACTTTCCAAAAATCTGTTTCAAGAACTCCTCAGCAGAACGGCGTTGCCGAAAGACAAAATCATATTCTTGTGAAAGTTGCTCGGACAATGCTAATATTTTCTAAAGCTCTGATGTTTCTATGGGCAGAAGTTGTTGCTACCGCTTGCTACACCCAAAATAGATCCCTAATTCATACTCATCATAACAAAACCCCATATGAGCTTGTGCATGATAAGAAACCTGATCTTAAATTTCTCTGAGTTTTTGGTGCTCTTTGTTACCCTACAAATGACAGCGAAGATCATGGAAAATTGAAAGCAACATCAGATATTGGGATTTTCGTTGGTTATGCTCCTAATAGGAAGGGTTACAGAATCTACAACAAAAGAACCTGATGAATCATGGAAACAATTCACGTACAATTCGATGAGATGTCTGAGCCAATGGCTCTTGTGCATATCAGTTCAGGACCCGAGCCTCTTTTGTTGACACCTGGATAAATCAGTTCAGGGCTCGTACCAAATCTGGTCCCTAAAACTCCATATGTACCCACAACCAATAAAGATCTGGAGATTTTATTTCAACCGGTGTTCGATGAATACCTTGAACCCCCTAATGTTGAAAGATCGGTACCTCCTGCTCCTGCAATTCAAGTTCCAGTTATTTCAGTCGGTACACTTTCTTCTACAACAATTGATCTAGATGCACCTTCTTTAAGCCATTCACAGTCATCCTCCGAAGTACATCCTCCTATCACACATCAAGGTGGTGCAGTTGGACCTACTTTTGAAATCAACCCTTTTGCTCAATCTTACAACGATCCCTTTGTAAATGTGTTCGCTCTAGAACCTAGTTCTGAAGAGTCATCATCCGAGGATGTTTGTTCAGCTGACTCCAACCAAGTTATTCAACCATATAATCATCTTGGAAAATGGTCCAAGGATCACCCAATGGATAACGAGATTGGTAATCCTTCTTGTCCGGTATCCACCAGAAAGCAATTAGCTACTGATGCCTTGGTGTTTTTACAATTCTGTACTTTCAAAGGTCGAACCCAAGAACCTGCAAGTTTGAAGCTATGTAAGAGGAAATTCACGAATTTGATCGACTTCAAGTATAGGATTTAGTTCCAAAACCAGACTGTGTAATGATAATTGCTCTCAAGTGGATTTATAAAGTCAAGCTTGATGAGTATGGTGATGTTCTAAAAAATAAAGCTCGGTTAATGGCCAAGGGATATCGTCAGGAGGAGGGTATCGATTTTGAGGAATCATTTGCACCAGTTGCAAGGATAGAGGCCATCAGGATCTTCATTGCAAATGTTGCCAGCAAAAACATGACCATCTACCAGATGGATGTCAAGACTGCTTTTCTAAATGGCAAGCTGAATGAAGAAGTCTATGACTGTCAACCCGAGGGATTTGTCGATCTAGATCATCCTACACATGTATATCGTCTAAAGAATGCTCTTTATGGCTTAAAGCAGGCTCCAAGGGCTTGGTACATCACCTTATCGAGGTTTCTTCTGGCAAACAAGTTCTCCAAGGGTGTAGTTGATCCTACGTTATTCACTAGGAAAACAAGCAAATATATTCTTCTTGTTCAAATTTACGTAGATGATATTATATTTGCCTCAACTAATCCTAAAGATTGTGACATATTTTCAAAAGAGACGAGTTCAAAATTTCAGATGTCAATGATGGGGCAAATGTTGTTTTTCTTAGGATTACAAGTTTCTCAAAGTCCCGGAGGCATGTTTATTAATCAATCAAAATATGCTCTCAAATTTTTAATAAAATATGGAATGGATACGTCTGACCCTGTAGATACACCATTGGTGGATCGATTAAAACTGGATGAGGATCCCTTAGGGATTCTAGTTGAACAGACTCGATTTTGACGTATGGTTGGCTCCCTAATGTACCTCACTACCAGTCAATCAGATCTTGTGTTCGCCGTGTACATGTGTGTTATGTATTAGGCTAAGCCTACCAAAAAGCACCTTGAGACAATTAAGCGGGTCTTTCGGTACCTTCGAGGCACCATTAACTGGGGTCTTTGGTATCCGAAGGACACTGCTATGGCACTAACGGACTATGCATACGTTGACCATGCAGGTTGTCAAGATACAAGGAGAAGTACATCGAGAAGTTCTTAGTTTCTTGGAGATAAATTAGTGAGCTGGTCATCGAAGAAGCAGAAAAGCAGTGCTATCTCAACAACAAAGGGTGAATACATTGCCATGCCTGGATGCTGTGCTCAGATACTTTGGATGAGATCATAGCTAACAGACTATGGCTTTGCATTCAATAAGATACCTCTGTATTGTGATAACAAAAGTGCTATTGCTCTCTGCTGTAACAATGTCCAGCATTCTCGGTCAAAGCACATTGACATACGTCACTATTTCATAACAGAGCAAGTTAAGAATGGCGTGGTTAAACTTTAATTCATGACTACGGATTATCAACTTGCGGACATATTCACCATGGCATTACCAAGAGAGCAGTTCGAATTTCTACTCCCGCGACTTGGAATGAAGAGTATGACTCCAAAAACTCTTAAACGTCTTCAAGAAGGAGAGGATGAGTAAAGGATAGTCTTCATGTATCCTATGTACATTTGTATATACTTAAAACCAAAAAGAAAATACAAAAATATAAAACCTACAAAAACCATAAAATCAGAAAATAGAAAATACCAAAAGTATTTTGTTTACGACATGTCTTCTGAAAATCGATAATATTTACGGACCTAGAAATGTCGTTTAATAATGACACGGGTCTTTAAATAAAGTTCGAGCATAATTTCAAACGTTTTAAAACATGTCTTCATGGCTTGCAGTTATTTCCGACTGCAACCCGCTTTTCAATCTGAGGAATGCATGTTGTCGAAAAGGCAGCTGTTTCTGACAACGGGTAATTAATTTTTCCCAGGCATGGATTACTTTATATCTATGCATCATAGGAGTAATGTACGTTTTAGAGCGTTATTTCTTCTTCAAGAAGAGAAGTCTTCTTTATTAACCAGATAATTTTCTTCTTAATTGATTCTTCAAAATTATTTGTGTTAATCACGGTGGATATAGTGTTGTTGAAAATTAATCAGTCTGAGCTTCAATAATAAAATTTTCAACTCAAACAACGACTACAACTCTTTAAATAGAAAACAGGTCATTTTTTAAGGGGGAGAGTGATTTCAAATTTATTTCATCAAACGGGTTTCTAAAATTTCACACAATTAACGAAAAAGGTTTTTGTATTTGAAAGGGGTTGTAACATGAAGGGGAGTTAATTAATTTTAACTTAAAGGGCTAAAATTGTTAATAGTTAGAAAGTTTAGGGACTTACATACAAATTGCTACTTGTTTCCTAGCTCTAATTAAACTATAAGGACTAATTGTGTCATTTCCTAAACTTGTGTTAACCTTATAATACTTTAACCAAGTAATGACAAAAGTTAAAAATCCCAAGGACCAATTCTACCAATCTAGAAACTTAGGAGTATAAAAGGAGGCGGTTTGCCTATTTGGTCCAACATTCCTATTTCTAGTCAAACCTAAAACACACACGTACTCCCTCGCAAACCACCAGCTCAAATCGCCATCCCTCATTCCTTGATTTCCTATGTTTTTTTCTTGCAAAGGTGATGCTTAAACTTCATTCTATATCATTAGATCTATATGTAGTTTAAAGGAATTGATTCAATACACACTAAATCTTTGTCAATCACTAGAAATGAGTCTTAGGGTTTTTGAAATTTAAAAATGTTGTTTAGAATGTGTAATTGAGTGGTGGGATAGGTGCGTTTAGGGTCACTAGTTACTCGATCATAACTTGATTGGATTAACTCTAACACATTTGTGTTCTAAAATTGATCTTACTTTCGTTTTTGATCGAATACTTGTGTTGTGTAATATATTATGAGGTTGTTGTTGGGATTTGTTCCTTAGGGTATAATGATGTAGATTTGATGTCTGTTTGTGTTCCCCTTTCACTAGTTTGCTTAAATTGATGATTTTCGTGTATAGGTTGACTTTGAAAGGTCAATAGCGGTTTGTTGTGGTGAAAAATAGTTTAAATGCGTTTAGCTGTTGTTTAAAAGTCGTTAAAATGTGCCTATGACACGTTTGCATGCCCTTAGGTTTCTTAAGGTTATCACAACTTAAAAGCTTGATTGTTGCTTGAAGTTGATGAAAAGTGTGTGAATAAGGTGTTATGGTTGAATGCTAGGAAGCATTAGATCATATAGGATGCCTTGGATTTTGATTTGAGTAGCCAAAATGAAAAAAAACTGAATTTAAGTTTGATTTTCTTGATGGCGGTTTGCCATGTTCTTGATAGCGAGTTGCCACATTCTAGGTAGCGGTTTGCTTAAAATTCTAAGTAACATGCTGATTAGAGTATGTTCATAGCGGTTTGCTATATATTTTAATATTTTATTAAAGCAGGAAAACCGCTGCATGGCAGCGGTTTGGTGGTTTATTCTTTTAATAATAAAATATTCAAACCTCTATTTCGAATTTTTCTAAAATGGCAGCGGTTTGATTAAAATGAATATAATATTCATAGCGTTTTGGTCACAACAGTTTGATTAAAATGAATATAATATTCATAGCGGTTTGGTCACAGTAGTTTTATTAAAATGAATTAAATACTCATAGCGGTTTGGTCGAGGCGGTTTGATTAAAATTATTAAAATATTATTTTCTTATATTAATAATGTTTTATTCATGGCGGTTTAGTGGTTTGCCACACGGTGGTTTACCTAAACCACTATGTGACAGTTTGGTAACCTGCTACACATCGGTTTACCTAAACCACCACATGGCAGTTTGGTAAACTGCTGGGCAGCTGTTTGGTAAACTGCTGGGCAGTTTGGTAACCACTTAAGTCCCTATCTAAAGGCCTAATTATCTAGTTAACTCCCATCCCGGCTTAGTTGACTTGTAATTGAGCTTGTCGGATAATCCCTGAACCTTTGACCAAGGTTGACTTGTTTGATTGACTCGTGACTCAATTTGTAGTATTTCATCAAACTAGATTTAATCATACCTTAAACTAACATGATATGGCCTGTCAAACACAAGGCTAATATTCTCGTCTAACATCAAATATCTGCTAAATTATCTATCTTTGTTGATATTCTTAAGCAGATAAGATGGCTGAAGAGAATGTTCCCGCTCCTGCTCCTACAAGATCTGACGAACAGATTCTCCCATTCAAGGCATGGTTACGTATTGGAAAGGGCAATCTTATATTGGATCTACAAAAATTGCAGAAGAATCCCATCTTTTGTATCTTAGTTGACATTCTCCAGAACACAAATTTCTTCAGGGCATTCACTGCATCAGCAAATGTTCCTACTATCCAGATTCAGCAGTTCTGGAATACCCTTGAACAGGTTGCAAAGACTGGGGAATACAGCTTTTAACTAGATGAATAGTGGTTTATAATTAATGTTGATCTTCTTCGTAAGGCTTTAGAAATTACCCCTATCGACTCAGCTCATCCATTTGTGTCACCTCTAGCTGGTGAACAGGTTATGGACTTTGTGAACAAATTGGGCTATCCTAAAGAAATTCACTTTGTTTCTAGGATGCATGTGAACAACTTATATCAGCCATGGAGAGCCATTTTGTCATTGATCAACCAATGCTTAACCAGCAGGACTTCTGGCAATGACAAGCCTAGACACCCTGTTCTTTAAATGTTGTGGGGTATTGTCACAAGATCTAATGTTGACTATGCTGAACTTCTGTGGGAAGAATTTATTCAAGGGATCCAGACTTTCTTCTCTCATCGGGCCAATCTTAATATTCCTTCCAAGAAGTCAACACCTCACATCATTCCTTACTGCTGGTTCACAAAGCTTATAATATACTATTTGGGGAGTAGACATAACATCCACAGGAGACTTGGGTCAACTGTCCACATTACGAGAGATGACTTTCCTCTTGGTAATCTCAAGTTCGTTCCTAAAGGTAAAAAGGATGAAGTTTTTGGAAAGCCTATTCCACAAGAGTTGATTACTGAAGCCATTTAACAGTCTCTATACTACCAGCAATAGTTGGAAATGGCTGCTCGTAAACCCACAGCTAAAGATGGTGAAAACAAGAAGACAACTTCTAAAGCTGACAAGCCCAAAAAGCCAGCACCTGCCAAACAGACTAAGCCTGTAAAAGAGAAAACCACCAAGCCTTCTCCCACAAAGAAAATTCACAAGGGTAAGGTAGCGAAAGTTCACAAGGGAACGAGTCATCTCCAGCTGGTTGATGAAGATGAAGAAGTTCAACATGAACCTGAATCTCAAGTTGAAGATGAAGAATATGATCTCCAACGAGGTATACAAATGAGCTTGGAATCTTTTCAGGCACATCGTCAACCACTCATCGGCGGAGTGTCTATTCGTGAACCTGTTTTAGAAACCACCCAAAAACTCCCCGTTGTTGAAGGTAAAGGGAAAGGCATTGCTACAGGTGAACATGTTGCACAATCACTTCTAGAACTACAAAAGCCAAAGAAGAAAAGTACCATGGATCAATACATCTTTCAAAGGCGAATTCTAGCGACTGAGGAAGCATCTACTGGACCCTCTGCACAACTTGAGGATGACACATCCGCAAATGTGGTTCGTTATACGCCATCTCCTGCAGATGCTGAAACTGGTGTTGATACGGAAAAATCTCACAGTGAGGCTGATACTAAAATACTGGATGTTGTAGAAGAATAAGGTGAGGATGTTTCTAACACAATAGCTCTAGAGGAAAGAACATCTGAGCTTGATGAAGGCTATATTAGATCAAACCCTGGTAATACACTCGAGTCTCAACCTTCATTAGATTAAGACCAGGCTCAAACACTGGACAAAGTCATGTGGCTCTTGCTGGACCAAACCCTGAGCCCATGCACGAAGACTTCATCGCTACTGTTTACCCGAAGGTACATGAAAGCTTGAAGCATACAAATGAAGAGCATGTCCACGTGGAGAATCCTCTAAGCTCAATTGGGACTTTCTCATCCATGAAGTATCTTGATGCATTTACCATTGGTGATCAATTCATCGATGACAAATCACCGGAAGATGAACCAGGAAAAGCAAATCTGGAAACCAAAGTTGAGTCTATGGTAACTGTTCCAATCCATCAAGTGTCATCCTCAGCTATAACACCCCCATATTTGACATATAGCAGCGGAAGCTAATTTAGGGTATTACTTCATATATCAACAATCATAATCATAGAAAATGACTCAAAAGAGACGTTTTTAAAAGATAAGTTATCATTTATTATTCATCAGATTTTTTACAAACGGAGGTCTTGGGACTTAAAAGACTTCAATGATTCTTAGAGTTACTACTGCTCAGGTACATAATGGAAATTATGTTAAGTAGTTAGTACTGGTAGTATAAAGTTATCACTGCTAGTTACTACAGTTAGTATAATTTAGTATTGTTAGTATAAAGTTACTGTTGTTAGTTGAAGTTAAGACTGCTCAGAGTTGAAGACTGAAATATAAGCTAAGTAGTTAGTGCTGCTAGTAGTAATGTTAAGATTGCTAGTACATGTTACTACTGTGAGTATATGTTAGTACTACTAGTACTAATGTTACTACTGCTTATGTTTATTAGTACTGCCGGTACAAAAGTTTATGCTGCTGAATTACAACTGCTAGAAGACTTACTAGTGTCAAGAGGATAAATACGGTTTAAAGAGATAAAGATTGTTTGGAGAACAAGAATACTTGTGAAGATAAGTATTAAGATATTTTTGTATAAGATATGCATAATGTATTTGTTTAAGATATTATGTTTATGTTTAGAAAAGATTATGATATCTTAGGAATGTATTGTAAGCCGACTAGGACTCCTTAGTCTATAAAAGGTAATAGGATGTCCTAGGGCATTAGTTGATATATAAGTTTTGCATACAAGTTTTCATAGTTGTCATGTCGATTTAGAAAAGCCTTCAGGTTGCTAAAAACCCTCAATTTCTAGTGAAGAGTTACTAATATTATTGATCTATTTAATTTGGAGCGTTTGGTTATATCTTTGTTTATTCTTGATTTACTGTTTTAATCATAATACTTCTAGTATTAAGGTGTTAGTTTCTGCATACACTTTAGTATACATACAAGTTTCTACAACAAGTTATTGTGGATTTATCCAAGAGTATTTAACCTTAGACAACCTAAGGAACCGATCATGGATTGGAGATAAACAAGTGGTATAGAGCTTTGTGTTGAATACTTTGATCTAGAAGTCATGAAATTTGTATAGGCAATGTATACTATTGCTAAGCTTCCATACTCAAACTTGGTGAGTATGAGATGGGGCTGATTAGAATAAGTAGTTACATTCAGATACAAGATATGCTTATGGGAGGGTCATAGAGGAATGGTAAATAATGGGTGTCTGTACCAAAAACAGCACAGAGAATGGTTCTTAAGTTATCAAAGGATGTCTATGCTTGTGATGCTAAGAAAGACCTAACAGAGAATGATGTGAGGCCAGAAGCTTGCCTACTCATGCTCTTACAAATGACATTAACATCATATTCTGTCTGTCTCATGATGTTAAAACAATGTTGCTGCATTGAACACAATTTGGAGGTATGAAGCACTAAAAAAACACAGAAGACACTTTTGAAGCAACATTATGAAAATTTTTTAGGTGCATCAAGAGTAGGAGTCTCTTGACTCAATCTTTATCTGGTCTAGTAGTTGTCAGTAGGCTTGCATTTTTGGTATGGTCATCGCTCAAGAAGACTTAAATTCAAAATTTTTGAGCAGTTTGCCCCCTGAGTAGAACACTCATGTTGTAGTCTGGATGAATAAGCCTGAAATTGAAATAATAAGCATTGATGATTTGTGCAACAACTTCATAATTGTTAAACAAAAGGTAAAGAAATATGTGCTGCAAAGTAGTGCGTGCTCAAAACTTGGCCTTTACTGCTCCAAGCACTGCAGTTCTAATGATGTTAACTCTGATAGTCCTCAACGTTTGTACTGCTAGCCATAACGTTAACAATGCTTGTCCTCAAGTTGTCTACTAGATTCAATGATAATGCTATGTACGCTTTCATGGTTGAGAATCCCAATGGTTCTAATCTTCTACATCAAGACTTAAAGAAAATTCATGAAGATGATCTGGAAGCAATGGATTTGAAGTGGCAGCTCTCTTTGCTAAGTATGAGCAAAAGAGTCACTATAGTGTACAGGCAAGAAAATTTTCTTAATGCTAATGACACTATGGTATGATTGATCCATGGTAGTTAGTGTTGCAACTATCATAAGATAGGACACTTTGCCATGGAGTGTAGAGCACCAAGAAGCAAGGAAGGTCAGTTCAATTTGCAAATAGTAATACTACTGCTTTAGATGAAGACACATCTTCAAAGGCAATGTTGGCTATAGATGGTGTAGGTTTTGACTGGAGTTACATGGCAGAAGAACAAGTTTAGACTAACATGGCTCTAATGGCGTTTTCAGACTCTGAGGTATACAATGATTAAACTTGCTCTAAAACTTTTCTAAAAAACTATGAAACTCTTAAGAAATAGTGTGATGATTTGATTGTTAAGCTTAATCAAACTGAATTTACAGCAGCCACTTATAAAAGAGGTTTAGCAATAGTAGAAGAACAACTTATCACATATAGAAAGAATGAGGTTCTTTTTAGTGAAGAAGTTGCAGTTCTTAAAAGAGAAGTAGCTTACAAATACTATGAAATAAATGTGCTTAAAAGTGAGTTTGAAAAAGTTAAGCAAGAAAAATAGAGCATTGAATTTAAAATTGAGAAATTTGATAAAGCCTCAAAAGACCTAGACAAGTTGTTAGAGAGTCGGATAACTGACAAAAGTAAAAAGGGTTTGGAGTATAGTGTTGTTCCTCCACCTTATCCTTTAATCTATAATAGACCTAAAAAACTTGATCTGTCTTATTCTGGTCTTGATGAATTCAAAGAGCCTGAATTCAAAGGGTCTGGTTCTGAAGATAGTAAGAAAGAGTCAAATGTTGTTTGTGATAAGAAATAAGATGATTCTAAGGAAAATTCCGATAACTCTTTGGTAAAAGAACAAGTATCAAAAGACACAAGTAACTTTGTTGAGTCTTCACTTAATGTTGATAAAGAAACTGTTTTTACTGTTGATAAAAAGGTAGAGTCTGTCAAACCTAAAAATCATGAAAAACCAGTTAAAAAGTTAGTTAGGTATGCTGAGATGTATAGATCACAAACTTCTAGGGGGAATCAAAGGAATTGGAATGGGCAGAAGTCCAATCAACTAGGAAGTGATTTTGTGATGTATAACAAAGCTTGCTTTATTTGTGGGAGTTTTAATCATGTATAGGCTTAGTGCAAATACCATTAAAGGGAAAGGATGGTATATGGGAATATATATAACAGGGTGAACTACAATTATACTACCAAAAGGACTGACCCTAATGCTCAAAGGAACATGGTTCCAAGAGCAGTTTTAATGAAAACTGGCCTAAAAACTTTTAATACTGTCAGGACAGTTAATACTGCTCATCCCAAATCTACAGTTTTTAGTGCTAAACCAATTCCACATTTTTCAAAAATAGCACAATCAACTGTAAGAAGGCATTTTCAACCAAAAACAACATTATCTAACAAAAGGTTTACACATAAAGTTAATACTGCTAGGCCAAAAACAGTTAAAACTGCTAGGCCAAATTATGCAAATGTTAATGATGTTAGGGTTAATCAGGCAAATGTTGTAAAGGCCTCAGCATGTTGAGTTTGGAGACCTACCAAACCTAATAGTGCATCAATCACCTTTAAGAAACATAATTACATTGATGCACGAGGCAAATCCAAGTTAGTGATGGCTTGGGTACCCAAACGAATCTAATTTCCTTATTTTTATGTGCAAGGCAAGCCACAACAAGATGATACAGGATTTGTTAATAGTAGATGCTCAAGGCACATGACTGGGAACATAGCTTATCTCTTAGATTTCAAGGAATTTGATGGAGGTTATGTTACATTTGGAGGAGGAGGACATGGTGGTAGAATTTCTGGTAAAGGATTAGTACTGTTAGTCTTGTCAATTAGTACTGCTAAGTATAATTAGTACTACTAGTTATACTTAATACTGTTTGTTAAAATTGTTAGTCATACTTAATGCTGTCAAGAAAAAAATACTTTGGATTGTGTATTTTTGGCTATGGACTAACACCTGCAGGTTAAGCATATTGAATACCTGATGTTGAATGCTTCACCTTTAAAGTAATATTTGAGAGGAAGTTAATGTTCTTAGATCACAGTTTTTAACCTTTATTCATGGGTTATGCATAAATATGGATCCTCATGAATTCTCACATGTCTATCTAGTCTTTTCTAGTGTGCTTGTGATGAATAGAGGCATGTTGTTGTATAATTATTGAAGACAGAGTTAAAACTGCTAAGGTAAATGTTAATACTGCTAAGTATTATTAGTACTGCTAGTTATACTTAAGACTGTTGGTTAAAACTGCTAAGGTAAATGTTAATACTGCTAAGTATTATTAGTACTGCTAAGGTAAATGTTAATACTGCCAAGATACCATATTGGGGGATGTAGATGCTTAAACTAGGTTTGAAACTACATCTAAACAGTCCAATGATCCACCTCTCTTAAAAGTTAACACATTTAGAAGTGGGAAGGA
>BQNB010191397.1:0-11701 GCA_026074375.1 Tanacetum coccineum | reverse complement strand
ATTACAAGCAACCGCGTACACACTAAAAATAAATAGTAGGTTTATCGACGTCGTCAATGACTTGAAAACACGGGGTGTTATAAACTGTGTAAAGGATTTAACAACCATATGGTTGGGCTGTTAAGTGGAATTGGGCTTATATTCTTGGGCCGGATTTAATGGTTTTGGATTTGGGCTTTTTATAAAGGCTTAAAAACTTAAGGCTTATAATCGATGATTAATGGGCTAACCCGGCCCATTAACTTGGGTACGGGTTGGCCTGATAAGATTTCTTTGGTTTCGGCTTCGTCTTTGACTTGTTGACTTTGACTTTGACTTTTTACGCTCTTTCCAATCTCGTGCTCGGTTTTGTCGGTTTTGGCTTCGTTTTTGTCCTTTAGTGAATATTCGTTACCTGCACAGTATACAAAGCAAAACAAGCATATATTTGGCATTTTATGTCCGTTTTTGGTCGTTTAGGGTCGTTTTATTAGGTAAATGGTATGTGTAATTAAGCACATACCAAAATCCCCCATACTAAATTATTGTCGTGTCCTCACGCAATGCCATAAGTAAACACTTAAGAAAACCAAGAATCTCAATCCCCCTCGACTAATTACCTTGAAAAGTAGCTAAGTGTTCATCAAAGGGAATTAAAGAATCAATAGCTTTAAAAAAGCCCCGTTTTTACCATTTTTCAAATAACTACACTTATTCCCTCACATATTTTTGTTTTTTTCATTTTTTTGATTTTTTTGGTATTTTGGTGGTAAAAACGGGATTACGCGAAAACAACGGCTACAGGCACAATCAAATCGAAGAAGGTTTGATTAATCTTCAAACTAAACTTTATTGATGACCAATATTCCAGGAGGCGACAAAAAGACCGACACATACACAGCTGCAAACCCGAAAGACGGTATAGACCACTGTTACGCTCACATCCCAACCTCGACAATAAGCAAAAAAAGGAATAGTAGTAGTAAAATAAGGAAGTATGGATCTTCTAACTTTCACCAATAGTAATAAACCAACAAGGCAACTGAGACATGCATACATGGCCGTAACGACAGAATAGACATGCACGCTCATCACATCCTCATTCGCGTAAAACCCATGGTTTAAAGAATAGAAAGGGAATTAAATTGTTGTGAAATAAAAATTTATACGAAACAAATAGATTAAGTCTTAAAATAAAGTTGATAGACACTTTTTCCACAACCGTATACCATGATACAGACACAACTATTTACAACGTCTTTGATGATGATCAAAAACAACAACCTAATTGGCGTTCCCGTAAATGGTCCAACTTCCAATTATCCCCATACTTTACATACATTACAAGCAAAGTGGCGATAATCTTCCACTTATAACCAATACACTGATCGTCGATTTGTATCAAACGAAAATCGAAGATCCTTCTGTAATTCCTCGTAGTTATTTTGCAAACGATTATCTTCAAACTATTCCTTCTCTTTTTTTTGGCAATTTTTAAATTTTTTTTGATCTTTTTTTGCTACACTAAAATAATATACTACAAACTCGGCTGAGTAGGTTTCAAACCATCTTCATGATCAAAAATTCCGAAAATTCCTTCGATAATTCCTTCATTTCTTCTAGACGAACCAATAACATGCTATGGTATTAAAAAAACATGATTTTGACTATAATAACATTCCCCATTTGCTATGTTAAATCTCTTCCAACCTACCAAGATAGAAATTTTTCTAGACTCAAGACTCGGGAAAAACAAACTTTTCACTTTAAGCAAACGAGCAACTGTAAAATAAACTTAATTCTAACAGGGGTAGGCTAAGGTGTAAAGGTGTAACGAAACATATAATTGGTATAGTTCCTAAAGGATTGGCTCTACGGTTGTTCTAGGGGTATCTTAATCTTAAAGTAAGAGTAAACAAAGGGTTTATACGGGGGTTAACTAACCAGTGTAGTTAGTTAGAAGCAATGAGTAAAGGTAATTTGGTTGTAACCTAAAATTTACCATTTTAAAAACAATTTACTCTATCTAAATCCATAGTACTTAAGCATTGCGGTCTTCGAATAGATATACCAGCCAGAGTTCTAAAGTTTACAACATCATCGGCACACTCATATTTTGTGGAATTTGGGTAAACATTTTGAAACGGATAGGCTAAATTCTCACAATATCTAACAAGGTTTATTGTGTGTGGGTTATGTATTAAGTAATTTCTCAAGTAATTTCACAAAAGTATGCTTGATTTTTTTTTAATTTGAGCATAATTTAAGCATTTTAGTATGAAAAATAGGACAAGTAAATATTCTAATTCCATCCCCCCCACTTGAATTATACAACGTCCTCGTTCTATAGATAAAACATTAAATACAGGAATTAAAAAGAATTAGAATGAGAAACTCCCTTGATATTTTCTCGGTAGATTCTCCATATTGAGTTTATTAGCAAGAGTTCGTGTGTTGAATAGCCGCCTTGAAGTTTCAAGACTCCAACACTTCAAGATCTCTAGATTTGTAAATTCTCCACCAATATTCGTCAATATTTCTTTCACGAGGTCCTGTGTAAATTTCTTAGAAAACAAATGCAATTCTATCTCCGTGTATTCGTTTGGTTAGACTCGAAATAAATACCTAAAACTGTACAGGAAGTCGATACGCCGTATCCATACCCCAAGATACGCCGTATTGATACCTGTATCGAATACGTTGTATTCGTTTAACGAATACGCCTTATAGACTGTGCTGAAAATAAAGACTGGATAGCGTCTAGAAGGTCAATACGCCGTATCCATGGGGTTTGGATATGCCGTATAGGATATCTAGGAAGACAGACCCGATAAAAATTGAAAACACATTCCGGGTTGTCTCCCGGCAAGAACTTTTGTTTACAGAAAAGTCTTTAAGTTAGACTTGCCATAATTTAATCTTATCATTATAAAACAATTTGGGGTCGAACGGGATGCCAAACGGCACATATAAATTCTTAATAAGATTTATTAGCATCCCTTTGATAAGATAATTACAAGTCATGATATTAACATTTAATTCCTTGATAAAAATTTTAGTTTTGAAAAATTTATTAGATGTATCATGACTTGTTTTCAAAAGTTTATTTGACCCATGTGCATAGGCACCATCATCGGTATTTATTACATCAGGTAATGGTTTGACAAATAAATCCCTCGAAGAGTGTTCAATATCGATTTTATCATCATCATTATCTTCATCCGATTTTAAATCATCGAGATAAATTACGTTAAAAGAAAATAGATCATTAAAGTATAAAACGTTTTGTTCCTCTTCATCACATTCGGACAATGATGTTTCATCTTTCAAATTAAATTCATCGATATGTTGAGGACTTACAGTAGGTTCAGTTAAGAAATCTAATTTAGACGTTAGAGCATCGTTGTAAACAATGGCTGGAAATTCATTCTCAAAATCTTTAAAGAAGTCTAAATCATCAAAACAACTGACCGTAGGCTTGGGTGAATGAAGCAAAGGCATAATGACTTTATCATTATCATTTTCCGAATCCGTTTTTAAATCGTTAACAGAAATTATTTTGTAAGAAAATGAATTTTTGTCAAAAATTATCGTGCAATCTTCATCATCGGATTCTTTAAACGATATTCTAAAGTCGATTTCATCGTTGTTAAGTGAACTTATCGTAGGCTCACACGAGAGTGCTACTTCAGATGTTAACGTGTCGTTAAAGACTAAAGCTGGGAATTTAGTTTCAACAGATCCGAGGTCGTGAACGTTTTCATTATCCCAGATCTTACCATACGTAGCAGTTTCCCAATTATACACCTTACCACGCCTACGAGCTTTTTCTTCCTCAAGCCTGATATATTCCTTCATAGTAATGTTGGGGTTGTCCATTTTAATCTGTAATAAATTCGCTAGGAAAGAAAAACTGTCAAATAGCTTAATACGTCGTATTTAGTGAACTGAATACGCCGTATAGATGTTTAGAGTCGAATACGCTGTATTGGTTTGAAAAAAAATTATACGCCGTATCCAATAAATTGAATACTCCGTATTGAGTATTCGACTCAGAAAATTACAGTGAAATGTAATAATGAATAAAACACACAAACACACAATATGAAAAAATATACAATGCAGAAATCAAACACACAAAACAAACACACAAATATGCAAATTAATCTAAACTAAACTAAACTAAAACACTAATAAATAAGAATTAAACTACTTCACTCCCCGGCAGCGACGCCAAAAACTTGATGTGTCGTTGTGTAGGTGTTATTTATGTATCAAGTTTTACTATTTATTTTATGCCGACTATACCTAAAAACAACACTTTAACGGGCAATGTACCCGGTCGGATGGAGTTTTGTGGTAAGTATGGTGCCAATCACTAAGAGCGAGAGCGTTAATTCCTAATTCTATCAGTATTTTAGTTACCTAAAACTAATGCAAAAAGGGGGTTTCAGCCTTAGAGACTGGCACGGTTTTGTGTATCTAACCTAAGGTTTTGATGACAAGTAAAGCAATAAACACACACAAAAAGATAAACAAACGATGGAGGAACGGTCAAGAACTAATGTAAGAAAAACGTATCAACCATGAATAATCTGATAAAACGCAAGTTTGTTTATTAGTGCAATGATTGACCTAGACACGCTAATCCTGTCACAATTAGACGCATCCGCATAAAGCAAGCATTTGTTGATTATAATCTATCTTAGGAGATTAATAATGGTGCTCTTACTAAACCCTAGCTCATGAAGACTTTACCCACTTACTACTTAACGGCTCTTTATATACTAGTAGTCCACTGTCCGAGTCCTTACCAATGGAATAAGAACGTACTCGTTGATACAAAGGTCACCTTATGACTCAACTAAGCTCACTAAACTAAAGGCAAGGATAGGTCAATATTTGTGATCATATGATTCTAGATATATAAATTGCAATATGGAGAGCTATCCCAAACTCTTAGCCTGCGCCCAAAAAATACCGAAGTTGCAGCACATTAAATATGTAGAACTAGACCTATTTGAATGATAGGTCGCATACTTAAGCACATAAACAAGTATCATGGGATAAACATAATTAATAAATCAACGATAAATTAAGACAATCGAGATAAACAAATCAAACATTAGATCTTCATAAACATGACTGATACCTAAAGGTATCAGCCGATACTCATTGTAAAAATACACACGGTTTGATATATGAACGATTAAATTAAAGAAACTTTAATCGAACACGTATTCGGTTGCGCGAAGATTACAAGAGTTTTCCTATGATATTGAGGCTTTTTTCTGACCTTCTAGGCTCCTTTACTCGTCTCTTGGTCGACTTGGTGGTTTAGGGACTCACTTGCATACATAAAACTGAGTTTAGGATCGCCTATTTATAGAGTCTGGAAACTCGTCGATACGCCGTATCGAGTAATGTGGGATACGGCGTATTGGGGATTTCTTGGAGTAAGGACCACGTTTGATATCTTCAAGAATATTTTATTAATATATTGTAAATACGACGTATTGATGTCTCCTGGATATGGCGTATTGGGTCTCCAATCCTTCGTGGTTATTTGCGAAGGATAGGCACGGATACGCCGTATCTTCTTGATGGATACGGCGTATTAAGATAAAACCAGTTGATTCTTCTTCATTGACCAAAGTATTATATATGGCGTATCGTTGATATGGATACGACGTATTCTTCAAAGTCAGGCATTGATTCGTCAAAGTCTTGGATACATCATATAGGTCTAGAATAATACGACGTATTTTCTGTCAGTTCAGTAGACTTTCGCGAACTCTTTGTTTATACTCCAAAATGCGTGCCTTTTAGCATAACTTCACCAAGTACTCCATAATTACTGCAATTCTTAAATATGAACGATTAAGTAATAATTCTTTGTAATAATTATACAAAATGGGTTAATTACATGGGATAAATGATGCTATAAAATAGATGTTATTTGATGTCATCAAATATCCCCCCACTTAAATCCTACTTGTCCTCAAGTATCCTTTAGAAGTCTATAAAATGTATCCCTAAGGATATTTTCCGTTAAAGCATTTATTTGATCTATTACAAGTATACAACCAAACACCTCACGAAATAGGAAGATGAAAACACTCAAATCACTCAACTAATCTATATGGTAACATGTAACTAATTTTCTCAATTGCTCGGTCGTGACGAGTATTCTATCATAAGCTTGGCAAGGATACACATCTCCACCGCTAAAGCTAAGGAGTAACAAGTTTATAAAGGTAAATATCGGGTTTGTATGATAAGGCTTAGGTTTAATTACTCTAACTAATCTTTATTGATACCAATATTCTAAGAGGGCTACAAAGACCACACATACATACCTATAACGACGGGATAGACACATGTGACTGTTCACTCCTACTTCAAATAAGCTAAAGAGTAGGAATAGTAAAGTAATATAGGGTATGGATCTTCTAACTTTCACAAATAGTAATAAACCAACAAGGCCACTGAGACATGCATACATGGCCGTAATGATAGAAAAGACATACACGCTTGATCACATCCTCATTAGTGTAAAACCCATGGTTAATGATTAGGAAAGGGAAATAAATTGTTGTTAAATAAAAATTACAAAACAAATAGATTAAGTCAAAATAACAGTTGTTTGACACTTTTTCCTGAACCAGTTACCATGATAAAGACACATCTGATCATAGATAAAAACAACAACTAATGTTGGCGATTCCCGTAACGGTCAACTTCCCAAAACATCCATACTTTACATACTTTACAAGGCAAAGTACGATATATTCCACTTTATACCATACTTACCTCAATCGATTTGTATCAACGAATAATCGATCTGAAGAATAAATCATATAAAACATACATGGAAAGAGAGGCAAGTTGTTTTAGTGAGAAAGAAAAAGGGTTGGCCCATGAAACACTTAGAGAGATGAAGAAAGCGTATATGAATTGTATGAAAAAAATGATTATACGAAACCTCCTCTCCAAGGCATGAGGGTTTGTATATACTTACAAATGAACAAGTGGGCTTAGCTTGCATGGGTTTATCTATGACCTTTGCTAATACTATGTAAGTTTCCAAAAAATTACCTAACGACTAATGGGACTTTATCTATGAAAGCGACACACTTTTATAGGATATTTTTGTATTCCTAAACAATCTCCCCCTAAGGGAGGTCGCTCCATTTTACAAAAACTTAAACCTAAAAATATTATGCTTTATCTTTAGTCTTGAGCTCGTTTAACTTCAATCATTAACTTGTGATTTGATGTAGTGATCATAGACTTTAGGTCTTGAGCTTGTTCCTCAGCTTGTCTTGAATGTGATCTTGAACACCTTGAGATCATCAACCAAGCATAATCTTTTTTTTGCCATCTTGTGAACTTGTGACTTCTAGACCGACATGCTCATATCTTTCTTGATTTGTTGACTTGAAAAGCTTTAATGTTGTATCTTTCTTGAAATTCTTTAAAAAACTGGTTTAACACTTCGATCACTTCGAGAAGAAAGACGGTATCGGTATATCAGAGTGACAGAAACTTTTTTGAAATTCTTTGACTTTATTACTTTGTTCACTTCAAGAAGACGTTACGGTTTATTTCGAGAGTAGCGGAAGTCTTGAATATGTACTTGAACTTTCATGGTGTCTTTATGATTTGTTGGTCAGGTATGAGCATGAGGTTATGAATCTTGTGAGATCAGATAGAATCAGTACTTACCTTATCTTTAAGTATACTGCATTAAGAATAGTTAGCAAATAAAGCGAGGGGGACGAATAAGGCTTGGTCATTCACCCGTGTTTGGTTGGAGTAAACTTCAAATTTGTTGAGGATTGACTTTGTGTCACGGTAGATTCAATTTAAAAGAATCTCCTTGTTAGGATTTCCAGTAAAGTCTTTTTGGGGAAAATCTTTCTAACACATGTGTATCAGATTCATCAAACTCAACATGTTCTTAATATTAGAATGTCTTAAAGCAGACAACACGATAAGAGTGAACTAGTGAGTTTCTATCTCACTGATTGAAAAAAAAATTGATTTGAAAATCAATCAACGTATCACTTTGCTAAAGTGGTTTTGTGACACATCGAGAGTATTAATCATTTCAAAATTCATCATTAATTGTTAATTCATAACCTGGAATAAGTTTGATTATTATCGAATCGCACCATCATTTCTTTCCAGTTGTCACAAGTTTGATTCATATAGAATCGCACAAGTCACCTACTAAGAGCTTGTTTGATGTTGGCTCAAGCAGGATTTCCATCTTCATTGTGAATTATATCACTCGGATGTTCTGGCAAAATCACAAGGATAATGCGTAGGACTCTTAGTATATTTCTTGTTATTCACATTGTGTGTGATAGCAAGCATAATTTTGACAAGTTTCCTAATGAGATTTATAGATGATCTCTTTTGGCTCTAGACTCAATTGTGCACTTTAGTTTTAGTGATCAGAGGCTGGAGCAGGCTGCCACCTTTTCAATATCAACTAACTCGGAGTAAGAAAGTTGATTAGAAAATGAATGTAATCTCTATGAGAAATGAAACAAGAGTCTGTTGAGAGACCTTGAGTGGCTAGGGAGGGTTGTGCATAGCATCACTGGGTCCATGACTGTCTTCAATGTCAGACAACACCTTAGTGTTTCTGACAGATTATGTATTGACCCAGTTTCTGCCTAAGTGTATGGAGGGCTTCTTTCTTTACACCCTTTATCCTTACATTTCTTTTTCATTCTTCAACCCCTTCAATGCTTACCAAGACTTGATAACTAACACCTTGTTGGGTTTGTTCCAATGTTAGCTCCATCTCAGTCGGCACTTTTCCCGATTCTCACTTTTTCTCCTTTTGTATCATACCTAAGGACTTCTATACTAACTAGTGGATATCCCTGGGTAGATCCCTCTGGTTCTAGCTATGTCATGGGATTTTTAATACCTATTCCTAACCACCTTATAACTCCATAAATTTAAGTACATGATCGGTCTTTTGGGTATTCCATCATGATCAGAACCAAAATCATTGAAAAGTTCAATCAAAGTGTTTAATATAAATATCAAAAGATTTACACTTTGAGAGTTTTTCATCATCACTAAAAGCTTCCCCTTAACATGGATCGTATTCGTTATAAGTACCATGCTAAGTGTGGGAGTGCATGAGTCCTTTTTTTATATGATCACATCTTTCTAATACAAGTTAGATCCTTGTTTATCATTATTTTCTCCCCTTATCCAATAATGTTAATCCTTGATATTTAAGGGGGGGGATATCAATTGATTAAACTTCCGGGGATAAAATGTTACATACGATTTATAAGGAACATTTTAATACTCCCTTAATTTATGAGGGTATATAAGACAGTGTTGAGTACAATAATTTGAATTTTTTGAATTTACTAAGAAATTCTTGAAAATTTGTACTCGAGCAACTCCTCAACATCAACCAGTTTTTTTTCTAATGTCTACCTACATATAATATGCACAGTTTTTATTATTCACAAGGATTGACCTTTTATGATGAGGACACCATATGATAAATCATATGGTCCTTTACAGCAGCCAAAAGTCACCCTCGTACGGTCTCCCACCAACAAATTTCTCTAAACTTCGCATAATCCTCCTTGTCTTTTGCTGTTTGTCAATTGACTGGATCATTGCTCTTGCATTATCTTTTTCTAGTTGTTTCCAGATAGTCTGAGGCAGATACTGCTTCCTGATTCCTTTTAGACGATCATTGAGAGTAGTCCAAACATCATCGAGTGAACCATCACTAAACTTGAGTAATTCATCAATGCGCATCAATCTGTTCTTCTTGTCTTTGTTCTGGTAAATAAAGCCTCTAGGATTGGAGTATGCTGTGTAAGAGTCCCTTCTTTTAAGATCTTGTCTATACGTATCCGGCTTTGTGAGGTTGATCTTCTTTTGGTAACTTTCGACACCTAATTGAAGATCTTCCACACACCTTTGGATGACAACGCTTCTTGTGAACATTCTCAAGGAGACATTAAAAGCTAGGTGTTCTTCAATGGTGAGATTTGTAAACTTGCCTTGAACAAGAAGAAGCAGCATGTCTTTGATATCTTGTATGCGAAGCCTGTTGAAATCGACTTCTTTGAACTTGATAGCTTGTCATTCATCTACGAATAGTGATCCAATGAAAATGCTTGTAGTTATGCCATTCGACTATTTCAATCTTTGTGACAATAATGATTCTGCGTTTGGAGTAGACATCTCTAGCAGATTCCCTGTTAACCACAAATCCATAGAATTGTTGTTATTTTTGCCCCCAATGTGAGATTCCCCAGAGTGTATGTTTGTCATAGCTAACCGGCACTTGACTCCACATTCTGTTGGGGACCAAATCTTCAATCCATTTGTTGTGCCTATAATCATGCAGCCTTGGTCATTGTTATTGAAGTTGCATATTTTTGGCTTGCTACAACATTGTTCCAGTCTAATTGATCAGTTATTGCCTTAAAGACTTCTTCAAAGAGATATTCAAGCTCTACCAGGCTCTTACATGATCCTTTCATCAGCTCAAATGTTGGCAACTATTAATTCTTGAGTCAGGGTATAACTTTAAGCCGGTTCATCTGAATGTTGGAAGTCAAGAGGGTGTCCATCAGCTCATTAATTGGACTCACGTGGATCTTCATTCTGGGCCAAAGTGCTTACTCAGGGGTTGAACAGGGGACCATGGCAGCAGGCTAAAGTTCTTGTTCCAATCCACGATCGGGAGAAGGAATCTTGGCTGGTTTTTGAAACCAATCAGGATGCTGAGATGTCTCTTCATCAGATTGTTATTTAGTAGCTCCTATATCAAACTCTTAATGTGCGGGTTCTTCCAAATCCTTGTCGGTGTGTATTGGCTCCTTTGTATGAGCAGACTCGCCAGCAGACTTGTGTTGAGATTTGGACCCATCAGTTGACTTGCCAGTTGTCTTGGATGTCTTTTCTTTTGGAGCAATAGTTGACTCTGGTTCTTTTCCAGCTCGTCTTCTCTTGCACGGTTTGATCCAGCGGAGGGTTCTTCGTCTTTATCCTCATCATCTCTGCGTCTTTTAAACGAGACAGTATCACCATAAGTGTCAAGAATGAGCTTGTCACTTTCGTAAGCTTCAACCAATGCCTTGTAGAGATTCTTTTGTTCATTAGATCTGTGGATTGACTTATTGCTCTCCATCTTTTCAATGAGAATCTTCTTCAGCTCTAATTCTGATAGGTTGGCAGCTATAGCAAGAGATGTCTTGGATTCAGTGGATGAACGAGTCATAACCTCAGCTTCGAGTTGTTCGTTTACTGTCTTCTCAATTCTTGGCAAAATCTTGGAGACTTGTGCCTTAACTTGTTCTTTGACTTGGTCCTTGATTATTTTCTTTATGTTGTCATCAAGTTTATTGAGAAAGTCTTCATTTTCGGCTTGAGCTTCATCTCTGAGTCTGTCTGATTGCAATTGAACAACTGTCTTGACGGCTTCATTCATCTTGTTTGCAAGGTATGCATCAACAATGCCGGGAATAGAAGAAATTGCTTCAGCAAATTGGTTCATTTGTTTGAACTTAGAGAAGTCATTTTCTAAAGTTTTAAGTTTATGGTTAAACCCGAATAAAGAGCCAAAGTTTGGAAGATCTTACAGGGAGGAGCTTGGAACAATTGTTGGTGTGGGAACTGGTGTTTGTTGCATATGTGTTGTGAGAGGAGTGGGTGGTGGAGG
>BQNB010191396.1:0-11702 GCA_026074375.1 Tanacetum coccineum | reverse complement strand
TGCTAGGACCAGCATTCAGACTACTCAAAGGCACACGCTCTAATTATGTTGAATTAGAATATGACTTTGAAGAATGCTATAAGGCTCTTTTAGAAAAACTTGATTGGGAAAATCCTGAAGGTGATGACTATCCATTTGATCTTTCTAAACCCCTTCCTTTGATCCAGCGTGGAAAACGTCAAAGAGTACCATTCGAATTCTTCATCAACAATGATCTTAAGTATCTACAAGGAGGAATTTCGACTATGAAATACACAACGTCTACCACCAAGACAAAGGCCGCTAAGTATGATCTACCAAGCATTGAAGACATTGTTCCAAACATATGGAGTCCTGTTAAAGTTGCTTATAATAGATATGCGTTATGGGGTATCTCACATTGGAGACAACAATGTAAGTCCTTCTATGCATATGAAAGAGGCATGCAATCAAGAGGAGATGTATATTCTACAAAGCATATTCTGACAGTCACTCATGTCAAGGTAATGAGGAAGCATGGATACGGGTACTTGGAAGAGATTGTAGTGAGATGAGCCGATAACATACTATACAGATTCAAGGAAGGTGACTTTCCATGACTTCAGATCAATGATATCGAGGATATGTTAATTGTGGAAACCTAAAGATCATTGTAAGCTCAGATTGATTAGAACTTTAATCTAGGATAAACAATAACAAAGAACAATAGAATGCACAACAGAATAAACATTAAGAACATTCTTTATTATTGCCTAACAAGGTTTCATCATCATCTTTATACAATGACTACTACAAGCCCCAATTCTACGTGATCAATCATAGAACGTGTTATCTAAACTATAACAAGGAATCAAAGATCCTTGAGGCTAAACCAATTAAACCCTAGGCGTCCACTTAGAGGACTTGACGCCTAGAACACACACATACACTTTTCTAGTGTTTACATCTTTGACACACAGAAAACTATATCTAGGGATCTCTTCATATAGTAGAGTCCATCTAGATTTACAAGGGAAAACATAATTGTATAAGGAAACTAAATCTTTTAATTATTTAATAAACTTCAACTTTATCTTCAAGAATCATATCTTTTGGAATCTTTTATCTTTTGTAGAATATCCTCCATCAGCTTGTAGAATTCCATAATGCTAGATTTAGTCCTTATGTTTCCATCTTGTTTCATTCTTGTTTTGTCTTATCAACTCAAATATAATTCCTAATAATCTTCCCCTAGTTGATAATGACAAAACCAAATAAGCACGAACTTCCCCTTAAACTACCAAGGATCTACAAGTTGCAAATCATCAAATCTTCTTCCCCTTTTTGTCAATATCAAATAGGAGACTAAAGTATGCAACTTTGATTTCGACAACCACAAACCACTATCACACTACTAATCCATCCTTCCATCAACTCAAATTACCCTCCATGACGCGCCTTAAGATAAATGAACTTGAGGAGTAGAAACTTAAACTAGCAGTAGTAACAATGACTTACAGTAGTAAAAACCTTCACCTCATGTGGTACATGTAAATGGTTAAACATTTTAACAATAAGCTTCCACTGAAACCCATATGTTAACCATTTCTTGAATGTAGGCTCTATGTAATGATTACTGATGAAGAAAACTACGTATTACGAACTGGATGTAGAAGTAGAATAACCCAAACTTGTGTCTTATATCTTGTACTATCCACGTGACTTTGAACGTATACCCAAAACCAATGTATAAGGAGACCGCAATCTCTTGACAATTATCCTCATCTTCTATGAGACACATAACCAAAGTAATAGGAAATGTGAGCATTGAGCACCATAAGTTAGATCACACTCCTTTGCTAGATTTGTCAAGTCTTCATCACATCATTTCTAAGCACGAACAAGTTACCTCCAAATGATGTAAGCCATTTGAGATATGATAAGAACACAAACATGTGAAACTCTACTTCAACTTCAAATAAGTGATAAACAATCATCTTCGTAATCATTTAAACCAATAAAGTGTGAGCCTTTAAATCTGTTAAAAGCATGTAAATCAAATCAAAAACCAAACATCCCTGTGTGTTATCCTTTCTGTTTGAGATTTCTTTAACATCCAAGAACAAAAATCCATGTCTTGTCCAATGTCAAACAACACTAACAGTATAAACATTATATCGGATGCAACTAGCAGTTTAAACTTTTTCTCGAACATATTGTTGTTACCATCCTTGTGCAAACCCAACATTATTATCTTCAAAGCCCAAAATACCATTATATCAAAAATTTATACGAGCCTTAATAATAAAAAATCATTAACATTTTCGGCCCAATCATCATATATAATCAAGATGGCCTAATTACAATCAGTTTATGTTTCTGACCTATTTGGCCTGCTTTATAACCAAGCAGTATTAACATACAAACGAGTAGCATAAACTTTTATCAACGAGCTTGCCATCAAAGGTGTCTTTTCCTTTGTCTTCTGTTGTCGATGAGCTTTCTATTATTACATGTTGACAACATCGACGAGCAGAAACTCAAAACCGTATTATCATTATAAAAACTGAATAAATACTCATCTGCCAGTACTTCGCATGACCTACTGCTTCTTTAGCAATAATTTAGGGTTTTCATAACATATACAAACTGTGATCGTCACAGTATTAATCACACAAGCCAAAACCCAAACAATAAACCTTCTTATTCAACAATCAACACTTAGGGTTTACATCACAGATTAAGGTTTACTTAGAAGACTATAGAATTTTGAAACTTCATAACACCAATCAGTAGGCTCCATCTTGTGCTTCAAAATAATGACTACTCGAATTAGGGTTTATGAGAAACCCTATTCAGCCACAAGATTAATAACCATCTGCTGCTTCATGTGTATTCATTGAGTTAAGGTTTACGAAAACCCTAACATTCCTTCTGCTACAACACGTCGCATATAACCCTTGTCGAATTAAGGTTTCAGCTAATGTATGTTGTGTGTTTTCTAATTCCTTGTTGCTTCTTTTTAATCAAGAACGAATTCATTACCTTGATCAACTTAGGGTTTACATAAAAACCCTAATATCACCAAACGTGCAACGATCTGAACCAAGCTTGAAATACAGAAACATTGCATCACCTTCCTTGATAAATTCAACATCAATAACAACCTTGTGATCCTAGATCGAGAGCCACGAGGCTCTGATACCAATTGTGGCAACCATACAATCGTTTAAGCTCAGCTTATTTAGAACTTTAATCTAGGATGAACAATAACAAAGAACAATAGAATGCACAGCGGAATAAACATTAAGAACATTCTTTATTATTGCCTAACAAGGTTTCATCATCTTAATACAATGACTACTACAAGCCCCAATTCTACGTGATCAATTGTAGAAAGTGTTATCTAAACTATAACAAGGAATCAAAGATCCTTGAGGCTAAACCAACCAAACCTAGGCATCCGCTTAGAGGACTTGACGCTTAGACACACACACACACTTTTCTGGTGTTTACATCTTGACACACAGAAAACTATATCTAGAGATCTCTTTATATAGTAGAGTCCATCTAGATTTACAAGGCAAAACATAACTGTATAAGGAAACTAAATCTTTTAATTCTTTAATAAACTTCATCTTTATCTTCAAGAATCATATCTTTTAGAATCTTTTATCTTTTGTAGAATATCCTCCACCAGCTTGTAGAATTCTATGATTGTCATTTAAGTCCCTCTTTTTCCTTTCCATTCATTGTTTTGTCTTATCAACTCAAAATATATTTCCCAACAAGTTACAACAGGTTTGGACCTTGATGGATTTACCTAATGCCAAAAGGGCCATTGGTACTAAATGGGTGTACAGGAACAAGAAAGATGAAAGAGGTATTGTGATTAAGAATAAAGCAAGATTGGTTGCACAAGGATACACACAAGAAGAAGGAATAGACTATGATGAGGTTTTTGCTCCAGTTGCCAGAATTGAAGCAATCAGGTTATTCTTAGCCTATGCCTCATTTAAAGACTTTGTGGTGTATCAGATGGATATCAAGACTGCTTTTCTTTATGGTAAGTTTGAAGAGGAAGTCTATGCTTGTCAACCACCAGGATTTGAAGACCCAAACTTTCCTGACAGAGTATACAAAGTAGAAAAGGCACTTTATGAACTGCATCAAGCTCCTAGAGATTGGTATGAAACCTTGTCAACTTATTTATTTTAAGAGGATAAGATATGGTAAAAGGGTTTGGGGGTGGGGGGGTAGTACTATCTGGGGGTATGGTTGAGGCACTTTAATACAGATTTGTTTACCCTTTGAGTGGAATTCTTCATTGCAGTAGGTTTATTAGTGTAATGGAATCTACTCTGATGATCACGGGGACAAACTATTTTAATTACCAATTTGATGCTTGAGTAGAACACAACCCAAAATTGTGTCTTTATTTCTTGTTAATATCCACTCAACGAGGTCGAAGTTACCCAAAAAACCAATGTATAAGAGATGCAATCTTGCAATTATCATCACTTTATGAGAACTCCATAACAAGTGGATAGAACATAATGTGGCATTGAGTACTATAAGAAAAAATCACCACACCTTTGCTAGATTTGTCTCAAGTCTTCGTCACAACATTTGAAAACACAAAAAAGTTACCTCCTGCGAAAAGGTATGATAAAAACACAAACCCAAAAATTTCCACTTCACAACTTCCCACGTCTAATAAGTGATAAAAAATCTTATTCATAATCAATCTTCAATAGATACAAAATAGAGCCTTTATACTTTAAGAACATTTTTAAACCAAACTATTACCACCCCTTAACAAGCATGTAGTAACCAAACAGTTGAAAACGTCTTTCTATTGTCAGTATTATCATTCACTGAGGCAGCACAAACCTTGGTTTAAGTCCAACAGTAGTCACTACTAAAATTTACCCCAGCAGCAGAAACTTAATACTGGTAGCATTAAAAATATACTAGTTGTATTAATCATACTAGCAAGACTAAGTATAAACTGGCAGCATTAACCCTTAGTGATAGCAGCACTAACATGAACTGGCAGTATTAACGTCTCCTGGCAACACTAACTTACATAAGCAGCACTAATAATCATAAGCAGCAGCACTAAGCTTGAAAGATAAGGCTAGCAGTATTAACTGCCATTGTCAGTATAAACATACAACTGACAGTACTAATGTATGAAGAACAGTACTAAGTACTCATAAGCAGTACTAAGTATAAAGCTGGCAGTACTAACTTCATACCCAGCAGTACTAATTTTTCCCCTTGGCAGTATAAAGTGCTCCTTCCTCCCATACCTTTTGAGACACTTTTTTAAACGTCTGCGTCAATAGGCACAATATTTTTGATCACCTGCAATATTGTGTCATGTGTCACGTAGTAACCAATTGAAGCAGTATAAAAACATATAAGGTATACCTTTTTATAAGTATCATGACGACACCTTTTTTAGCGACAACTTTCTTAGTTGCCAACTGTCAATAATCCTTATCTTTGCATTTCTTTCATCCTGATGTCGTGTGTTATGCATCCACTACTAGGTTCATCATCAATTCAATGATTGACTCACCAATGCTAGTAAGATACATTTAATGTCACCATTCCTGTGTTTTTATAAATTAGGGTTTGCTATTACCTAATTGCCTACGATTGAACGAAACACCAAAATACAGTAGAACAGGACACTCATCCTTATAGATTCGACATCAAAACACCTTGTAGATTCTAGATCGAGAGCCACGAGGCTCTGATACCACTTGTGAAGATCATTTAAGCCCAACTAGGATATTGTTTTACAAATAACATTAATAAGCACAACGAAATATAAAGAACAATAATGTTTTCACAAGGTTTTTCCATTCATACATTTCAACAAGCCACAAATTCTTGATGATCTAATTTATTAGAACGGTTACAATCTAACATGGATCAAAGATCTTGGGGGCATACACAAAACTTCTACGCGTCTTACTTAGAGAAACCTCAGCCATGGAACTCACACACCACCTTTACTAAGTCGACTACATTTTTCTGTGTCCCAAAACTATTGTCTATGACTCTCTTTTATAGAGGGAGAGTCAAGACTTACATAGGAAGATAAAATTAGACAAGTAAATCTTTTAAACATTAATGAATATCTTCTATTATCTTTATCTTCTTAAGGAGATCTTCCAAAATCTACATAATTCTTCACCAGCTTGTAGAATTCTCTAATAACAATTTTAGTCCTTTTGTTTCATTCTTTTATTTATTTTGTCTCATCAAATCTAGAATCCCAACAAAATGATTAAACCAAATAGTTTGACACGTTTTCGGAAATCACCACTTAATTAAATAAAATGTTCTTGGATAGATGTAAACGTACGTTTTAAGGTTACAAATTATGTTAAACGATGTTTGTAAAGCTTTTACAAAAGTTATGATTTTACCTTCTTCGTCCGGGAATTAGAAATATTATTTTTATAAATCAATCTTTCGTCTTATTGACGAGTCGTAGCTAAAATAGTTGTCTCATTTGTAAAATCATAGTTTTGGTTTGTTGACGGGTTATTGTATAATTATAAATAACATATCTTTAATCTATAACTCAATCCTTTTTGTCGATTTTCAAAGATAATAGAAGTTATAGCGAAAAATACTAAGTATCGTAATTTATAGAAATTTCAGCATGACTTATTCGTTTATACAAAGTTTCCCATATTTATAAAATCTAATGTTTTCCACTTTCCAAACAACCCGTGATGCAAATACGCATGTTTCAAGGTATATCTAAACTAAACAAAATAATAAATAGCACATTTATTTAACCATTAAACCACCATTAGCTCCGGTTTTATATTTATAAAATCTTACAATATATTTATTAGTCGATTTATATAAACCAAACACACCCTTGCTGTAAAACAGCGAACCAAAGACGTCTCTTTGGTGTTTCTCCTAAACCAAACGCACCCTTATTGTATTTCTGCTCCCCCAAACACAGCCTTATGGTTTTCCTGCTCACCCAAACATACCCCTTTGGTTTTCCTGCTCACCCAAACATACCTCTACGGTTTTCCTACTCACCCAAACACACCCCTACAGTGTTTCTCTTAACCCACGGGGGCCATAAAAAACCCACCATTGTGCATATCTGCTATAATCCAAACGCCCTTGGTGAGTTTTCATCAAATCAAACGTACCCTATGTGGTTTTCTACTCTAAACCAGATCCAAAACACCCATAGGTGCTCACCAGTTCAAATGCACCCTTGTTGGTGCTTATTGTATAACCCAGTGTATCCTTGGCGCTTTGAATAAAACAAACAAACGCACACTTGTTGCCTGAATCAAACAACCAAAGCACCTTTGTGCGGTTTCCACAACCAACAACGGCAAATTGTGGTGTTGTTTTCAAAAACCAATACACCATTGGTGCTCTTGAACATCTGACGCATCATGTTGGTGGTTTTATTACACCGAACGCACCCTTGAGATATTTATAACAACAAAATGCACCCCTTGGTGCTTTCATAAAACCCAACGCACCCTAGTTGGGTTGAGAACAAAACTAAACACACCCCTTTTGGTGCTTATCAAAACCAAGCGCACCTTAATCGTGGTGGCTGAGTGGAGGTGGTGCGGCTGTGACGAGTTGGAGGTGAGGGTAACGAAATGATGGTGGTGTGGCGTTGGGGATGGTGATGATGAGTGGCTGGTGGAAGTGTGTGGAGGCAGGCGGTGTGATTTTATGTGATTAAATAGTGAGTGTGATGTGGGTGTCGGTGTGGCAGCGAGGGTGATGGAGATGGAGGCGGGGATGACCATAGTAATGTGGTAATGCAGGTGGGGTGATCGTGGTGGTTGGTGGCGTGGAGGTGGTTGGTGGCCGAAAACCCGCCGGAGCGGCGCCGGAAAGATGGAGGGAATGGGGAGATTACGAAGTGGCGTAGGGTTTATTCATATAATGAAGTGAAACCCTAAAACTTTATATATTTATACTATGAAGTTTATAAAAAATGGCAAGCTCATCATAGTTTAGGGTTGAAATTATAAATATTCTCACTGGGACTAAAAGTGAAATTTTCGTAGGTGATGGATAAATGGTTCGGGATATTTAAGCCACTTATTGGACGATTCAAAACACGAACTTGCGCCAATGTTTTCCGAATATTTTCTAAAAATGGAGTATGTATTGATATTTATTTCAGAAAATGTTTTTATAAAAAGGGCAAATGGCACAAAATGTACCTAACTTAAGGTCATTTCCTATCAGGTTTTCACACTTTTTTTTCTTGCATTAAAGGGCGTTCTAACTTCTTTTATTGACCAATTTAGGTATTTTTTGTTAAATATTTAACCGATCATCGTTAGTTTTTACATTTAAAGTCCACCGGCGCTTCCGACCTCACCGATCATCTTCACACACCACCAAGCTACCCTACCACGTCACTACCAAGCACCTCCTTCCACCCTACAGTCATCATCAACCACAATAAAAATGACTTATAATCGAACAAAAACGACTTTAATATGTAACTGATTAACAGATTATGACTTAAAATGAGAAAATTACAAAGAAAATGTAAAACCCCAAAACATGGTCTGATTAATTCAATCAATCGATGTTATAAAAATAAAAGGAAGAAAAATGTATACAACTCACTAACATTGCTAATAATTACTGGATCATTGTCCTTGCAAAAAAAACACCTGCAAAGAGTACGCTACGGATGTAGACGTTGATTTTGTTAGAAAGTCTGTTCGAGCCATTGATCAAAATTAAAGTAACTTATGTAGTTTAAGAAGATATATAGTCATTAAAGATATCTTTAGAAGATATCCTAACATGTAAGGTTCAAATAATTTGAGCATGCTATCTTATAAAATCACTATTCACTCGATATAATAAAATTAACACCCAATTGATTAACATATTATGACTTAAATTGAGAAAACTTTACCCATTTGTATTGGTTACAACTTGTTTCGTATATCACTTCACTGGTAATACTCTATTCAATTCCCAGCAATATTCAATTTTCAATAGCAATTACAATGACTTTGAATAAACAAAATGATATAAGTTATTTTATTAGTGTTTGATAATGACTTTAGTGGTGGAGGCGGTGCTTGGTAGTGATGGTGGTCGGGAGGCTTGGTGGTGGTGACGATGATTGGTGGTGATGGTAGCGGCCGGTGACTAGAAATGTAAAAACTTAACGGTTATTGATACGTTAAATATTTAACGAAAATACCCAAATTGACCATAAAAATAAGTTGGCCGCCTTTTTATGCAAGAAAAAATGTGTGATACATTGATTGAAAATAACCCTTAAGTTGAGTACCTTTTTGTGCCATTTGTCCTTTATACAACTCATTTAAAATGTTTATCAATTACTCCCTCCGTCCCATAATAAGTGTCTACTTTGACTTTTTTTAGTATTTCTTGTTCAACTTTGACCATAAATATTTTTATTTGTGTTATATAATACTTGATGAAAATTATACCAATGAAAATACATATAAAACTCAATCCATTTATATATTTTTCATCAAGTATTATATAACACATGTAAAAATATTCATAGTCAAAGTTGTATAAGAAAGAATCAGAAAAGTCAAAGTGGTCACTTATTATGGGACGAATGTAGTATTGGGTATCACTTTTAAGCTTTGACCGTAAAATAAGTTTTAACTTGAACTTTCACGTTTTAAAGTGAACGCTTTTGAATAATATGATAAATAATTTATTAAATATTTTTATTTAATAAATAGTGATAATTAAATATAATTTAATTATTTTTGTGTCGGTACGCGTTGTTCTCGCTCTTAAAATTTTGCGAGGGTATTTCGATCATTTTATGCTTGTTTTCGGGTCTCGGGCAAAACTAAAAAGTTGTCCGAAATGTTGTTTTACATCAAACTGCTTTAGAGTCTGAGTTGTGAAAACGTGATTTAGCGAGTCGTTTTTGATAAGTCGACTTAGGAATAACATACATTATTTCGTTTTCAAGTCAAATAAGTTAAAAATAAATTTATACATGAGGTATGAAATAATAAATATGATTTATTATTTAAAATATGTTTCGAAAATTTTACCGGTTACGCGGTAACTGTTTTTATGAGACAATAAAAGATTAAAAGTCAAAAAGTCAAGTCGGACTCGAAAAGTCAAAAGGTAAAATAGTCATTTAAATTCTAAAAATTGCCGGTTGTTACAGTACCTACCCCTTAAAGGAATCCCGTCCCGGGATTCGATTCTTGTTAACCTATTGTGTGACTAAGAAAAGATTTAAGATTTAATAAACCAGTTTTGCACATGGCGCTGATAACCTTAGTCAGCAAAATTAGATGTTTCGACACTTCTCAACATACCAAAAATTTGGCTAAGTTTAACCAGGATGTATAATCCATCAAAGTAATCGTTACAAGTTTTATGATTGATATAGACACCACTTGTACCACTCCCACTTGAAACACCCCGCCTACTCAGACCACAATATTGTCCGCTTTGCCCGCATGCTCACCGCTTTGCTTTTGTGTCCCTCGCTTGAGACTTCCCGTAGGTCACCTAAACCAGTGCTACTCTCACTCAAGCACGCTCAACTGCCAGTTCTTGGCAGTTATTACTTGATTGTTGTGCTATGACGTTGCACCCCAATTGTTACCGTTCCGCTGCCGTCAGATTTTGGGGGTGTGACAGATTGGTACTCAAGAAGTCGTGCTAATGATTCAAGAGTGAGTACGGATGCTCCTCTTTCTAATTCTTCACCTTCTAATAATTCTTTCGATAAGATGACTATCAAGATGAACCAAATGTTGAATCAAATGAAATCTTTAGTTGTTACTACTCCTGCACCCGTTAAAGCAGTTGAGGAAGTATGTGTCACTTGTGGATCAAATCACCATTCAATTGGTACCAAGAGCCATGGAGTGGTGTGTTTAGATATTATGTTTGTTTTTTATTCGTGTAGTTTTCCTTCATCTATTCGTATTTTATTTTATTATTTTTGTTTTCTAAGCTTAAATACCACACTAAAAGATCATCTACATAGGTAGCTTTAATCTAGTATCCTTGGATATAGGTGTGTGCTCTTAGATTCATAGAAAAATCTCGTATTTTGTGTCATTTTGGGTTCGTTAGCTTTATAAAGGTCAAAATCTTGATTTTAAATTTTTTGGCTTAAAACCTTGAAGTTGTCATTTTTCTTGTCCCTATAGGCTTAGTAACTCTTTTGGTACAAAAATTTTTGGAAAATAATCATTAAAAACGTGTCTTTTTGAGTTTTGGAAAAGTGGGTTTCGAGCAATAACCGAACTAGTTCTTTTCATTTGAGTACCGAACTAGAAATTTTATAGTGTAAACCGAACTAGTTTCTCCAGTGACAACCGATCTAGTTGTTTTCCAGTGTGGACTGAACTAGTTTCTCTAGTGACAACCGATCTAATTGTTTCACAGTTTGAACCGATCTAGTTGTTTCACAGTTTGAACCGATCTAGTTGTTTCACAGTTTGAACCGATCTAGTTGTTTCATAGTTTGAACTGATCTAGTTGTTTCAGAGTTTGAACCAATCTAGTTTTTTCACAGTTTAAACCGATCTAGTTGTTTCACAGTTAGAACCGAACTAGTTATATCACAGTTGGAACCGAACTAGTTATTCTCAGTAAAGACCGAACAAGTTATTTCTCAAAGACCACCGAACTAGTCAAGTTTAATTGAAACCAAACTACTCAAATTTCCAAAA
>BQNB010191393.1:0-11702 GCA_026074375.1 Tanacetum coccineum | reverse complement strand
ATTACCCCATGATTCGTACTCACTTTCAGAAGAATCACATCGGGAACCCCTGGTTTTAAACCAGTTCCTTCACTTGTGTCTATCGACTTGCCTTTTGGCTCATCAGGAACCTCTGATTCAAAATCAGCTCCCTCACTTGAGCCACCTGCTTTATGAATACTTGTTTCCCGTTTGCTTCTTTTGAGAGCCTTTTTCAATTGAGCTTCCTCAAGTAATGCGGCATCAGATAGTAATTCAATTCCCTTGCTTCTTTCAGCCTGAGTCGGTTCCTTCTTTGACACAGACACACCAAGACTGTCTTTTAGGAACAGGTTTCTTGAAAGGTATAACTTTCTTAGCAGGTTTATGTTCTTCTTCCTCTACGGTGACAAGTGTTCTCTACTTTAAAGGAGAAGTAGGTTTCTTGTATTTCCTTTTTATCTTGGGTGATGCTTCACAAGTGGCATATGTAAGATAATTCTTGTAGGCATCAGATTCCCGCATCTGCTGATTAGTCATCCTGTTAGGAAGTAATGCTCTATATACTTGGAAGTCCTCAGACTTAGAAACAAATCTCATGGGACCCAAAATGCTATCATCCTGAGTAGTATGCATAAACATTCTGTTCCTCATTGAAATTGACTTGTCTTTGGTGATGAAATGATGAATGATTGCTTTTGTAAATCTGGGATAGTACATCTTTTCTTGCTTCTTCTGGTCTCTGTTCTCTATTTGGAATGTGAAGTCTTCCCAGAGAAGTTCGACAAAGTCAACATTCTTCTTATAGAACATCCCCCATAGAATTTGAGCTCTCGAAAGTCGGAGCGTGTCAAGACCTGTAATTTTCCCAAATAAGCACTTGTTGATGATTGCTACAAAGATTCTCCAAGGTTGATACATATGATCAATAACCACTTCAGTGATATATTTAATGTCTCCTTTGTGGCCAAGTTCCTTAATAAAGGAGACAATTTCTTCATCTGACGGGAGTTCATCAAAGTCTTGATTCGGAAGTCTAGGACAGATCTGGAAGATTTCTTTGAATACTTCCATGTCAATTATGTAACTTTTCTTATCTATCTTAAACCTGTACGAAATAGAGTCTTTCTTGTTCATGGTGAACCAAAACTGATGCATATAAATCTCTGGAACATCTGCAGTGATTAGGAAAGCAGGATAGCAGGTAGTAAGAGCTAGTGCATGCAAAACAACTTGATATGTGGGTTCTTTCTAAGTCTTTTCTAGATCAATTCTCATATTGCACTTGCCGATCTCGACTCGTTTCTCAAGTTGTACCAAAGCGTTGTCAAGAGCAACTTGTTGAGCGGCAGTAGTAGTCATGGTTCTGCTAAGATTTGTGTCGGAACCCAAAATAATCTTCACTTCACCATGATGATCAAGAAAAAGAGACAAGAGAAAAGGAAGAATTTTAGGGAGAGGTTAGAGAGAGAAACAAAGAGAGAAAAATGAGAATGGTTGATTAAACAAATGAAATCTTACAAATGAATCAACACCCTCTCCATCCTTGGAGAGGGGTATTTATAGTTAAAACCAAGAGGCTTTCATGCCTTGGTGTTTCTACGGGCCGGGCTTGGGATTACTTGGGCTTTCGCCCGATACACGTGACCGATTAGATTACACAAAGAGCCCGTTTACCCGTCTAGCCTATTACAACGTATAATTAATTAATGACCGAGACCTAATATAATTAATGAACGAACTTCCTTGTTCGACTCAATATTTTGTGGCTAACAATCTCCCCCGAAGTGAGTTCATTGTGACACTCCTTCGTGAGATCAATGAGATTGCTTTTGTCGTTGAGCTCTTGTGATCTTTGTCTCTGTCTACGTTGTAGGCTTGTTCCTTCATGCTTTGTGATCTTTGATCTTTAGCCTTTGTCATTGTCTTTTGACTTTGTCTTTTTCGTCCGAGATCTTTAAATCTTTATCCTTCCGTCTTGATCGTCTTTGCCACCTTGCGATCTTGTGTCTTGACCAACATGCTCATACTTTGCATCATCTTGAAAGCTTGCTAACAATCTCCCTTGATAGACTTGATATCTTTGAAGGAAGATCTTGTATATCAGAGTTTGTGCGGAAGTCTTTGTCTTTAATTCTTGAGCTTTCATGATTCTTGAATCTTAATGCTTATAGTATGTCTTTGTAGTTTGAGCATGAGCATGTGGTAATGAATCCGACTCCAGCTGGAATGAGGCATCACCATCTCCATCTTTATGTATCCTGAATAGTTAAATCCCCATATAAACCCTTTGTTTACTCTCATCTTAAGAGTAAGATACCCCTAGAAAAACCAATAGAGCCAATCCTTTAGGAATTACACCAACTATCTGTTTTGTTACACCTTTACACCTTAGCCTACCCTATTAGATTATGTCCATTTATCAGTTGCTAGTTGCTTAAAGTGTAAAGTATGTATTTCTCGAGTCTTGTGTCAATTTTCTATCTTTGGTACGGTTGGGAAAAAATTTTCACATTGCAAATGAGAATGTATAAAGTAGTCAAAACTCATGTATTTTTACTACCAACACAATTATTGGTACGTCCGAAGAATGAAGAATTACGGAAGGAATTATCCGGAGTTATTATGATCGTGAAGATGGTGAAATTACACCGAGTTTCGTAGTATAGTATAGAAGAATATAATCATAATAATAATAATAATAAATTAAAAAAAATTAAAAAAAACGCAACAAAAAAAAGGAGAAGGAAAGTTTGATGATAATTTTTTCGCAAAAGCTTAGATCGAAGGAATTATATGAAGGATCGATTATTCGTTGATACGTCTTATAAGTCAACGATGTAGAGTAATGTATAAAGTAGAAGATATCGCCACTTGTCTTGTAAAAGTTTGTAAAGTATGGGATAATTGGGAAGTTGACCGTTACGGGAATGCCAACTTTGGTTGTTGTTTTTGATCTATGATCAAGATGTCTGTAAATAGTTGTGTCTTTATCATGGTAAACGGCCGGGAAAAAGTATCTAGCAACTTATATCTTGGACCTAGTCTATTTGTTTCGTAATTTTTATTTAACAACAATTTAATTCCCTTTCCTAATCATTAGCCATGGGTTTTACGCGAATGAGGATGTGTACGAGCATGTATGTCTATTCCATCGTTACAGCCATGTATGCATGTCTCAGCTGCCTTGTTGGTTTATTACTATTGGTGAAATTTAGAAGATCCCTACCCTATATCATTCTTCCTCCTAACCTTTGATTAAACTCGAATGAGGATGTGATCGAACACAAATGTCTATTCAGTCGTTACGGCCATGTATGTGTGCTTCAGCTGCCTTGTTGGTGTGGTACTTTTGGTGAAAGATTGTAGAATGATCAACCCTAAGCCTTATAATAAAAACCCATCTTACCTTTATAAACTTGTTACTCCTTAGCTCTAGTGGTGGAGATGTGTATCCTTGCCAAGCCTATGATAGAATACTCGTCATGACCGAGCAATTGAGCGAATTAGTTACATGTTACCACATAGATTAGTTGAGTGATTTAAGTGTTTTCATCTTCCTATTTCGTGAGGTGTTTGGTTGTGTACTTGTAATAGATCAAATAAATGCTTAAATGGAAAAATCCTTAGGGATACATTTTTATAAACTTCTAAAGGCTACTTGAGGACAAGTAGGATTCAAGTGGGGGGATATTTGATGACATCAAATAACGTCTATTTTATAGCATCATTTATCCCATGTAATTAACCCATTTTATATAATTATTTCAAAGAATTGTTGCTTAATCGTTTGTATTTCAGAATTGCAGTAAATATGGAGTACTTGGTGAAGATTAGCTAAAAGGCACACATTTTGGAGCATAAATAAAGAGTTCGAGAAAGTCTACTTATCTGACAGCAAATACGTCGTATTATTCTAGACCTATACGACGTATCCAAGACTTTGACGAATCAAAAGACCATTGTCTGACTTTGAAGAATACGCCGTATCCACATGAACAATACACCATATATAATACTTTGGTCAATGAAGAAGAATCAACTAGTTTTACATCAATACGCCGTATCTATTAAGGAAGATACGGCGTATCCGTACCGGCACTCACCAAAGACCACATAAGAATAAAGACCAATACGCCGTATCCAGAAGCCTTTATACGCCATATCCAATGATTATTATACACGAAGATTCTGGAAGCTATCAAACGTGGTCCTTACTCCAAGAAATTCCAATACGCCGTATCCCACATCGATGGATACGGCGTATCGACCTGTTTCCAGACCCTATATATAGACGACCCAAAACTCAATTTTAATCATGCAAGTGAATCCCTAAACCACCAAGTCGACCAAGAGACGATTCACACAGAATCGCACCATTGTTTCTTTCCAGTTGACACAAAGTTGATCCTTGTAGAAATTCGCTCACTAGAAGTCACCTACCTAATGTTGTTTGATGTTAGGCTCTAGCAGGATTTCCATCTTCATTGTGAAAAACACCATCGTTTCACTCGGATGTTCTGGCAATATCACAAGGATAATGCGTAGGACTCTTAGGATAGACTTGTTTCCACAGTGTGTGAAAGACAAGAGAATTGGATATGTGTCCCTTACGAGACTTACATTGACGATCTCTTGGCTCTTGAGATGTTATTGTGCGTTTTGGTTCTAGTAATCAGATGGCTGGAAGCAGATGCCTCCTGTTCAATATCAACGAACTCGGTGTGAGATAGCAATAGAAACGTTTTTTGTCTTCGTGAGAATGAAACAGAAATTCTTTTCAAAAGATCTGATTTGGTAGGGAGGGTTGTGCATGGCTTCATGGGTCAATGATGACGATCTTCAATGTCAGCAATCATCTTAGTGATTCTGACTTAGTTATGTATTGACACGGTTTTGCCTAAGTGTGTATGGAGGGTTCTTTCTTTTCACCTTTATTCTTTACATTTTCTTTTTTAATATCTTCACCCCTTCAGTGCTTACCGAGACTTCATGACTAGAACCTTGTTGGGTTTATTCCAGTACTAGCTCCATCTCAGTTGGCACTTTTCCCTTATTCACTTTTGCTACTTTTTACTGTTCATACCTAAGGTCTACTACACTAACTAGTGGATTGTCCTTGGATCGATCCCTTGGTTAGTTATGGCTTTAGGAAGAATGCGGAATAGTATCCTAACTTACCAACACTTATAACTCCAATTAAGTAAAATGCATGGTCGGTCTCTTTGGTACAAGTTATCTTTCCATAAAACCTAATTGAATAATTCAACTAAGGTTATTTTTATATAAATATCAAAGCGTTTTAGTTCTCGATCGTCTTTTGATTTTTATTTGGAAATGCTCCCCTCAAATGTGACTTCGGTTATTCGAAATTGTTAAGCACGTTTGGCGGAGTATATGAGTCCTAATAATCATAGATATTGTTATACACATATTTTAATCACATTTTCTCCCTTTATCAAAATTTTTAAACCCTTTGACATTTTGGATATCAATTGATTTAAATCATGATTATAAAAATTTGGGAAAATAAGTGTGGCTTTAATTCGCAAGTGTTGTAAGAGACAATTAACTGCTCCCCCTCAATCTCTGGAGGGATTTAAATTACTCCTACACTTAATCATCAAAAGATTTAAACTACCTACTAATGTACAGGTATATTATTCACAATCAAGAAATAAATATTGACATTTTGATTGTAACGGTTGTATTCACGGTGTTCTGTTGATCAGGCTGTATCGTCATTATCTCTTTTCTTCCTCCTCAAAAGCTTTTAGACTTTCGATTAGATATCCCTTCTGATCTGTAGTCTTTTCTCGATTGCTGTGATGATGTCTTTGCTTTCTTCTTCTTGTCATCCTACTGACCACTTCCTAGCTCCATGCCTTATTGTATGCTACAGATGAATAGTCTCTTAACACATTTGGTAGTTTTTTCCATTTCTTTTGCCAACGTCCTTAACTAAACTTGTGTAGCATCATTCAGCCTTTATAAACTTTTCTTTGTTCATTCTGGTCTCTGTAGACAAACGGCTCTTGGCTTCCTTAGGGACAATCGCTATAATTTCTTTGAAGTATAGTCGGCTGCAATCACATTTTGGACGTTCAAATGGTTGATCTTTGTTTGATATCTTTCAATCCCGAGTGCAAAAGTACTCCCAAATGATAACCTGTATTTTCAAGGTTCTTATCACATGTTGGATCTGCGTGTGAAGACTAGTCTTGTCTGTCTTGGGCAGTGGGTGAGCTTTTCTTGATTATTGAGTGGAACAGATCTTCAATATTATTTGGATGAAGATTTTTGTAATTCCTTTTCTGAGATTTGTAGAATCTTGGTAATCAGCTCGGCGTTTTAGTATATCTTCTTAGTAGTTGTATCCGTATTTTTCAAACACTTTGACACTGATACACTCTGAGAATTTGCATTCTGCGATCTGAATGCTTCTCTATTAGAAGGACTCACTGTGTTTTTGTATAGAATTCCCTTCCTCCTAAACCACCAGTGTGTGATGCATAGATCCGCGTACTGTGTCATATTCGCGTTCTCTCTCTATCCACAGTCGATGGAATAATTCTTCAAGGCAAAGTTAGGTAACGAAGCGACTTTGAGCTGGATATGTACTTATGGCATTTTTTCTCTCTTTGTCCAACTTATACAGTCAGCAGATAATCCAGATCCTTATTGAAGTAGGAATTGTGGTTGAATAGTTACCTGATCTTGGTGGTCTACTAAGGGCATAGTGGTTCATATATTTATGCAGAATTTGATAAACCTCAGGTTTACTCATATCAACCTTATTTTCAGCAGCTTATGGCATTCAATCCATATGGATTTGAGAAAGAATGAAATTACGAGTTCTTATGAAAGGCTTAGTTAACAGTTGAAAGCGATAGACCTTCTATTTCTGCTTTGCGGAAGCTTCTTCTTCCTGTTCGTCTTGCAGAACCATTTGATGAATGAATCCAATTCATACGTCTTCTTTGTAAGCATTGTTCTCCTCAGGGATACTTTATACGTTGTGGAGTATGTATTGAAAAGGATCGCTTGTTGAGTGCTCAGTACAACCTTTTTCGACCCAAGCCTGCCATTACTGAGCCTCCTTCTAAGAGACAAAGGGTTGATCGTGTTTCTTCACAGCCAGCTAGTGTTCCTGCTGCTACAACTCTACCTGCTGATGATCCTGATTCTGCTGGTGGTGGTAGTTCTAATCCTGCTGGTTCAGCTACTCCTATGACTGGCTCTGCTGCTTTCAATACTGCTGGTGGTGCATTTGGTGCTCCAGCTACTGACTCTACTGTCACCACTACAGCAGCTATGGATTCTGCTGGTTCCCGCCGTAAGCTTGGAGTTTCACCATTTGCAGATTCTGCTGCTGATCCTTCACCTTTCCTCTCATCCATCGCAGGTGGACCTTCACCGTCCTATGTATCTACTGCTCAAATACCAATTGCTGTCCTGTTTGAATCCACATCAGGGGGTATTAATGAGTTTTTCCTTGAAAGTGATGAGGAAGAGCAGATTGGTATGTCACGAGTTGTTGCTGACCCTGACTCGGATGACGAAGTGCTTGCTGAGATTATCTTTAGAGGTAAGTCTATTTCTGGTGATGGTGTTGTGTTAGTGGACAAGCTACCTGATGATGAGATTGTTGATCCACGGGTTAAGGTTGAAACCGTTTCTGAGTTTGCCTCTTCTCCTCCTCGGTCTCGTCGTAAACATCTTGGGGTGAGAAGTGATGACTTCCTATGGGATAAACCTGTTGAGGACTTTTTCAGTTCTGAGAGTGAGAGTGATGATGACATGGAGAATTATATTCCCCCTCTTCCATATGGTGCATTTAAAGATTGGGAGATTGTGAGATGTCCGCTTGGTAACAATTATTATTTTGTTTATTATCAGGAGAACAGGCGGCGAAAGTACTTTACCTACTTGAAAGAGTTGCTACCTCATGTTTATCGTGAGGATCTCCTTCTTTTGCGTCGACGGATGAATAGGTACTTTCGGCTAAACCCAGAAGTAGACGTTGGTTTAGACCTCTGGAGGGATGTGAATATGTTGTGTCAGTCACTTCATTCTGATGACGTGGAAGACTTTTGGCGTACACAAGATGAATGGATTGTGAGTAGCTGGAAGTTGTATCCCAAGAGCTCTGTTCATGTCCTGGATTTAACGAATGGGAAAACTGTGTATATGTTTGTGGACAAGTTCTATCCTATCCGGGCAACACTGCTTGAACGGATGTTACGCCACAGGCTCACAGTTCCACCCTCATACTGTCGGGATGTTGTTGTTGCTGGGAGTGTTATTCAGACGGTCCAGACTGGCTTACGGCAAGCATATGAGTGTATTGCATCTGCTCCTATGTAAGTTGTTTCTGAGTTCGTGTTTGTCTTCAATAGTTTAGTTGTTTTGTTTAAAAAAAACTAACAAACATATGTACTTTTAGATATAGTGTTGTATAACTTTGGTGTTAGTGCTTGCACTGCACGACAAATGGTTTTCAGCTCACCATGGCTAACAGCCAAGAAAGAGTCTGGCTCACCTTTGCAAACGGCTTTGGTGTGTAACTCAAATCCGTTGATGGTTGCCAGGTTACCAAAAACTGGATGGTATTCATTTTCCATGTTCCTGTTGGGATGAAAAATGGCTAGTCCAAGAGGGTACGGCTCTTGGTAAAGACTTTCTCAAATCCGTTGATAGTTGACAATTTACTAAAAATTGTATGGTTATCGACTCACCATATTACTCTGTGTATGAAGAGTTGGCTAGTCCTGAGCAAACGGCTACAGGTAAAGACATGTCAAATCCGTTGTATGGCTGTGACGGTTTGCCAAAAACTGTTAGGGTATTCCAATTCACCCTTGATTCACGTTCTGAGAAATTAGACTGGTTTTTGTTACACCAGGGTGTTTGTTTTCACCAAAGTATCAACTAGCCCAAGAGTGAGTAGCTACTTGGTAAAGGCTTAATCAAATCTACTTATGTTGCTGCAAAGACTGGAAGCTGTTGTTCTTTGATGTTGCTACCTCATTTGATTCTGCTGTTCATCGAGTTCATGCTGTTTCATTTGATGCTGCTGTTTTGGATGTTGCTTCTACGGTTTCTGCTGCTTGTATTGTTGCTGCTGGTTACATTGTATCTGCTGGTATTTATGATGCTGCTGGTTCGTTTGTTCTTGCTGTCTTCATCTATACTTGCTGCTTCCTTTGTTTCTGCTGCTACTCAATCCTCTTGCTTCGAGAAGATCTATCTAGAAACTTGGAATTAACAGAGTCAAAACCAAGTTTAGGGGAGGATTGTTGGGAATTACTGAAAATGACTAAGTGTCGTTTCTGCTGTTAGAGTTGTTCGATTCTGCTGACGGCATTAAGTGGTTCCTGCTGATTATGTTTCTGCTGGTCATGTTCTCATTTCTGCTGACAGATATAGAATCTGCTGATCTTATTTATAGACGTGATTATTGTATGCAGGAATTATAGTTATATTCTAGAATTATCTCATGAAGATAGGAATGAGATTTATTAGGAAGAGATTGATGTATATCTCTTACGCGTTTTTAGCTTTAGCAATTTAGGGTTTCTTCTCTATAAAAGAAACCTTTAGCATTAGGGTTTTGTACCGATTACGATTTACACAAACAATTTATTATCAATAGAGAGATCCATAGAGGATCATTGTTTATATTTGTTCTTCTTTATACTGCATTGTTTAGTTTCCACCTAAACAATTGTTAGAGTCTCTCACGTATATACTTGTGATTACATAAGTACTATACAACCACAAAGGCTAGAAGATCTATCTAGTTCTAGATCCTAACAATAACCATACCATATCGACTCGTCCGTTGAACGTCTAATGTATAACCATACCATATCGACTCGTCCGTTGAACGTCTAATGTATAACCCTAACATATCGACTCATACGTTGAACGTCTAATGTATAACCCTAACATATCGACTCATCCGTTGAACCTCTAATGTATAACCCTAACATATCGACTCATCCGTTGAACCTCTAATGTATAACCCTAACATATCGACTCATCCGTTGAACCTCTAATGTATAACCATACCATATCGACTCGTCCATATCGACTCGTCCATTGTAAATAATAATTATATATTTTATAAAAAATAATTTTAAATAATAATTATATACGAACCGACCGGAACGAACCGAGAAACCGGACCGACCCAGCCAAAACGAACCGATTATATATTTTATAAAAAATAATTGTAAATAATAATTATATACGAACCGACCGGAACGAACCGAGAAACCGGACCGACCCAGCCGAAACGAACCGATTATATATTTTATAAAAAATAATTGTAAATAATAATTATATATTTTATAAAAAATAATTTTAAATAATAATTATATACGAACCGACCGGAACGAACCGAGAAACCGGACCGACCCAGCCGAAACGAACCGATTATATATTTTATAAAAAATAATTGTAAATAATAATTATATATTTTATAAAAAATAATTTTAAATAATATATTTTTTAAATTTTAAATAATATACTTTTAGTAAAAAATATAGTTTTGATATATTAATAAAACGTTATAATTTTTTAATAAAACTTTCCCCGGCGACATGTCGCCGGGGAAACCTTTTTTATTTTTGCCAAAAAGCCCTCCAATATTTTCGTTATGGCGCCATTTTCCGCTAAACGACAAAGTTGTAGTTTCTTTGTAATTATTCTATTACTTACATGACATGCTGTAAGCAAGACTTCACCCCACAAATTCTTTGGCAAGTTTGCACTGACTAACATAGCATTAATCATATCTTGCAAAACTCTATTCTTCCTTTCAGCAACACCATTCTGTTGAGGTGTATATGAAGTTGTTCTTTGATGAATCAAACCATGTGATTCACAATAGGAAGAAAATTCGGTGATAAAGTATTCACCGCCTCTATCACTTCTTAGAATTTGTATCTTTTTGCCTCTTTGGTTTTTTACTTGAGCCTTAGAAATTTTAAATATTTCGAAGGCCTGATCTTTTGATTTCAACAAATAAACATAGGTATATCTAGAAAAATCATCAATAAAAGTTATTAAATACCTATTTCCTCCTCTAGTTAATTGTCCATTCAATTCACATATATCAGAATGTACTAACTCTAAAATTTCAGATTGCCTATCCACCTTAGGAAAATGTTTTCTTTTAATTTTCGCTTGAACACATAATTCACATTTATCTTTATGTTCACCATTATAGGATATAATGCCTTGTTTTAACATATCTTTCATAGTCCTATAATTTATGTGTCCTAAACGATTATGCCGTAAATTGAAAGTAGAGCATTCAATATTAAAACTGGAAATAAAATTGCAATCAGGCAAGTAAGCAGAACTTGTAATTTTATTGATGTTGAGTTTGAACATACCACCAATCACCCGTTGTTGTCACACTAGCCATATGTAGTTCCCGAATCATTTCAATGTTCATTTCCGAAACCATAGCAGTGATTTTTGTGGTATCAACTTGTTCCACTGCATTAGCAGATTCATCCTTCTTGTTTGAATTCTGATTTTTCTTCTTGGGATTCTTAGAGTAGCGATTGATATGCCCTTTTTCACCACACTTGTAACACACAACCTTAGACAATGGTTTCTTGTCTTTCTTGTTGTCCTTGGATGAATTCTAAGTACCCTTCCTCTCTTGTCATTTTCTTTGTTGTTCTTTCCTAAATCAACATAATTAACCTTAGAACTTGATGCACCAT
>BQNB010191392.1:0-11702 GCA_026074375.1 Tanacetum coccineum | reverse complement strand
TACAACCATTAGTGAGTCATAATGTTTGAAACGTTACGGAATGTGGATAGCCACATAATAAATAAATATTTATAACAAAACTCATAATAAATTAAAATCCCTCAAACTATTACTTTTACAATAACTAATATCATCATCTTTGTCCTTTATGACAGATCGGCAACAAAAAAATAAATTTTTTTAACACTTTAGTACTCGTTAAGAATTACTAAAAATTCCCATTTCCTGTACCGGAACTGAAGAACTTGGGACGCCCATGGTCAATATAAATAGTAATCTTGTCGATTAAATGCAAGAAAAACTGTTTCTAAATGTATACATATTTGTTTATGTATCATTATATCAGTCTAAGCAAGTGTTATCTAAGCATTTGGTAATTATAAGAATAAATTCATTTGATGTAGGTAAATCACCAAAAAAACTAGTCTTTGGAGACTAAAACTGCACCATGTATCATCAGGGTTGGTCCTTATGTAACTGATCTAACCGAACCAACACCATGGTTTCAACTTTCCATCAAGCTCAGTACTTATGTAAGCAATCTTACAAGAGAAGCAGCATAAAGAAAACTACACGCTCAAAAAAAAAAAACCGACCCGACACCCAGAAAGGAGGGAGAAAATGAGACATTATGAGCTCGAGGCAATGAAGTGAAGTGTAACTAATAATTATACAATAAAAAACTGATAAATTACAGCATTGTATTAATCCTAGGTAAAAAGCTACCTTAGGTTGGAAATTAAATTTTAATTTCAAGAGAGTTAAAAACAAAGAATAGAGACCAGAATTTTACAACCCCATCTCTATAAAGTTTACGGAAACCTAGATATTTGTCGTACAGTGTTAAAAATTTCAGTTGAAATTATGTGTCACATAGACGCATGTCTTGTTTAGTTATTTCATTAATATTTCCAAAGAAATCGTAGCTTTAAGTTTATTTTTATTGTAAAACAAACATGTACATTCAGTGGCTTACTGTCTCGGGTCTACCAATGAAGAGCTTTAGCCAGATATTTGTTAGATCAAAACATCATCCAATCAGCGAGTCACGAGTATTACTCGACCTCACAGGAAATAATCCGGTGTTCTTCTCGTTACATCAGGTTCTCCTCTTCTTGGAGCTGGTTCAAACTGCATACCAAATAAAATCTTTGTTATTCTACCCTTTATTTGATACTAATGTTTTATGTCAATATGTAACCCGGAATTATGAGGGTACCTGGATAAACGTGTGGCCTTGGCAATCATCAACCTCCAATATAGAAGCCATGTTCCCACATCGATAACAATAATTTGGTGCACTAAAGATGGTCACAACTTTTTGGTCCTGTCATTAACAGAACACCAATATTAAAAAAATGTATCACCGGTAATTCCATGATCAACAATGACCGCAAAATGTAATAAAGTTTTGTACTTACATGTCCCCAATTGAATCCCTCCATGACCAGCTGATGAGCTCTAGCAATGAGCTTCAAGTTGTTTGTATGGTTAAATTGCTCAGAAATATCCTGGAAACAAATATGATAAAAACAAGTTAATCAAATCGGTTTCATTCATTAGTCGAGGTGGGATATATATAGTGAAGGAAGATGATGTACCTGACCAAAGGTGTAACCAGCTCCACGCGGTGAGATACCCCAACCACAACGGTCATCTGGGTCGGACCACAGAAGATCACACATTGGACCTTCATGTGGGACCTCTTGAACACGATCAAAACTTCTTACACTATCAAGTGTTTCTATTGAAGGTGACAAACCACCATGAAGGCAGAATATTTCTGATTCGACCTACAAAAAAAGATATGGTGTGTGAATCAAAAGTGTCTCGCATAAACATCAGCAAAATGTTTTCTCAAAGATTACAATAAGAGAGCATACTAACCAATGCAGTCAATGGTAAATAATCAAAAAGATCTGTAAAAGTCTTCCAAACATTGGCAGTGCCATATCTGTAAATCAACGAATGTCAAGAATAGATGTCATCTTTGCTAGGCACCCATCCTCGTTTCAAACTTTCAAGATACAAGTAAAAAAAATATGATATCAAGTATAGGGATAAAAGGCACTTACTTCCGGAGACATTCATCGTAAAATCCATAGACTTGTGTGATCTGTGAACAAATAATTTAGCAAGTGTTCATGTACACAGAAATCCAAAATCACCTACTCAACAAGATACTATAGGTGGCAAATGTGAACCATTTACTTAAAATGGGTTTATTTGGGTTGCAATTATATCAAACGGGCTAACTGGGTAAGGTTAACAAAGCTAAAAATGAAATGGGTTGAACCAACGTGTACTTAAATGCTTACAGCCTCATATCTCTTTTGTAAAAAAAGAGACATATATCTTGATAATACAACTATTTAATACATCAACAGTATATAAAATTCAAGGAAATATGACCTTGTAACGCAATCCAACCTGACCCATATTGACCTGTACTCAAAATTGTTTGCTTGACCCAAACCCTTATCCACCAGCCACCCAACCCAATCAACCTGCCCATTTGTTACAAGAAAACCTGAATATGAAAACCAAGATCCAAGATCAAATGAGAGCACGAGGATGGAAAATACCTGCCTACTTTCATGATTTCCTCTTAGAATGGTGATTCGCTGAGGATATCGCACTTTCAGAGCCACCAATAGCTGACAAAAATTTACATGTAGTGTCAGTTGAAATGGTTTACTAAACTGTTTGTCAATGTAACATCCATTTCCAAATAAGTCACAATTTTTACTTTGCATACAAATTAGTGTATAACCATTTTTATTCATCATTCATCAATACTCTACATTCTTAAAGTTGTACATACAAAAGTAAGCACCAGCGTAAGTGATTCGGTGTCTTTCTTTCACCGGTTGCACAATAACAGAATCAAAAAAGTAGTCTAGCACAATGCATATTTAAACAGTGATATTTATGTGTAAAGGATAATAGGTTATAGTAGGAATGGCAATGGGGCGGGTTTGGGGCGGGGGGACCACACTCCATCCCCAAACCCGATTAGCAAACCACGCCCCAAACCCGCTTCGATCCCCAATGGGGATCTTATCGGGGCGCTCCATTGGGACGAGATGCTCCCCCAAACCCGCTCCGATCCCCGTTGGAGATCTTATCGGGGCGACTTTACAAGCGCATTGCTCCACCAAATACACGCTGTACACGAAAAGCATAACTGAGTTTCTACTTACCGTGACTGTTTCGACAGAATAATACCCTCGATCCACATAATCGCCCATAAACAAGTAATTTGTATCAGGACACTGCCATTATAAATGAAACATATGAGGTCATGTTAACTGATAGTTTCATATTCAATAGCAGGACACAAAAACATCGAGCAAAATACCTTTCCTCCAATGCGGAAAAGTTCGGCAAGATCATGGAATTGGCCATGAATGTCACCACAGATAGTCACAGGGCTCCTTACAGGCTGCACATCATAATTTATGACAGCAGCTCAGATGAAGGTCTGAGTGTAAGACATACAGATTACAGAGTACAGACTACTTCCATTTAAATCATACGAACTTGTGTGATATTACATGGCTTTGATATATTATATATCACGTATTATCACATACTTGAACAAACAAAGCCTGGTCAAATGCTATCTTACTGGTATCCAGTATCACCTAGGGGCTAGGGATGGCAATTCGTGTCGAGTTCGGGTTGGCGGGTCAGAAAACCTAAGCACAAACACATTTTGTTTATGTTATTGGGTCAGCCTTGTCAACCCTAACGTTTTAACACATAACAAGAACATAACCCATTTAATCCTTTTATTTAAATGGGTTGGTGGGTTAAACGGGTTAAATAGGTTGGCAGGTCGACCCAAACTCATTAAATCAACTATAAATTGAATTTTAACTTTTTCAAAAGCACTTAAACGGGTTGGCACGTCGACAAGTTTCACTTACCCACAACCCAAACCGCCTATTTAATAAACAGGTTAAGTGGGTCCACTAGAACACGACTCGAAACGTGTTTATACCCAACCTTAACTCCGTTTACTCTCGTGTCGGCCTCGGGTGGTGTTTCGTTTCATGTAAGGAATTGCCACCCCTAGTAATCATCTACTTGATCAACTTACATCTGTTTAACTTAAAATACAAAAATAACCGTATCTCCAAAAAGTTAACGAGTCCTACCCTCTAAATTAACCCCTCTAACTGACTTTTATTAGTGTATCATCTATATAGTGAACCATCCGGCTTTCATTTAATTGTTAGTATATAACCTAACCTCTTTACAACCCAACTTTAAGGAATAACGTATGAAATGGGTCAATTTTGAACCTTTATAGTCTACCATAAAAATCACATAATGCACCTTACAAAATCATCATAAGCATTCGAGACAAGAAATTTTATAAGATAAACCAATTCACTACCTACAATATTCATAAATCTATGCAGAAAAATCAGCTAAATGCAACCACAAAGCATCATGGGTCCATAAGCATATCATGTTTCGAGCTGTTTAAGGAACCTCAAATCATTCAATTACTGACTTTAACACGCGCAAAATCTACAGTAAGAAGTTTTCAGGTTTTTTCTAACCAGCCGATACTTACACTTGCCTAAAAGTTGATACAAATCCTGAAGCAAACTAATATTACGTATGCACGAGAAAAACATAACAAACGCGAAAGAAAGTACACTTGTATGATAATACTGAACATTGCTTTCTTCCATCAATATCTCCTTTGCTTCTCACTAACGTCATGACCTACTAAAACCGCACAAGGAAACACAAAAAAATTATTTTTTTAAATATGAGTACTCCTATAAGAGCATAAGGTACGCAGCGTTAACACTGGCTGGTGCCCTATAACGTGAGCCCTATGGCTCCACTCCCCACCCCACCCCAAGCCATAGCACCTCGAGCCAAAATTGCCTGCCGGTGTTATACGGCATTTTTTTTTTGCATTTGTGTTTTACCGGGTTAAGTGTGGGTCAAGGGTGTCCTATAACTTGACTGATGGAGGGAGGGTGATTTTGGGTTAAGTTATAGCTTCTGAGTCATAAGAGAAAACTGCTAGCGTGACAACACTTTTTGCTGTAACACGGCCTGCAAGTCCGCCTACACCTTGTGCTCTCATATATCTATCGGTGGTCTAAAGCGTGGCCTCCACGTTACGAAATAGACCAAAGCGTCAACTCTAGGCGTGGCGTGAGATGAGGCGTGAATATTATGTAAGTATCAAAATGAATAAAGTGAATCTTTTGGGGGGTTTTATGGAAGTATGGCATTTGTTTTTTTTTCAAGCTTTTGGACCAGGTCGAAGACCCAATCTTCAAATGCTTCATTTTCCACGAGTTTAAAGTAAAAATAGACGGGCTCGAACCTTGCTGCCTCACAACACATTAACACGCAGTAAATATCTCGCCTTGACAGCCACCGGGGTTAAGTAGGATGTTATCAAACATATGATGTATTGCATATTTTAAGGCTATACGCCCCACCAGTGACTCACCAATTTTGCATTCTTGAAGTACATTTTGGGCTTATCTTGTTTTCTACCAAAGACAAAAACGTTCTCCTCATTCCACTTCTTCTCTTTCACCTTCTATTTCCCTTTCTTCTCTTCAACCTTGTTCTCTTCCTCCTTCCTCTTTTTATTTTCTTTCTTTCTCAGAGTTTCAACCATACTTTTAACCCGCTTTAAACCTAAAAAGGCAAAAGATCTAAAATGCGTATATAAACCAACATTCTTTTTAACAGCTTAATTCTAAAATACTCCTTCTCTGGAGAGGACTAAAAACGTATTTAATAATTTCTAGAACTAATTTTACATAATCTCTTTTATAAACAATATCATGCATATGTTCTTTTTCCGTATCGCACAAACCGATGTGTGCTTTCTTTTCGGGTAGTTTTACCACCAGAAACATCTTGGATGCCATAATGTGGGTGAAAGATGGGTGTGTTTGGTTGATAGATATTGTATGAAGGTATACGTGTGAAAGTATTAGGGTTTTGGGTTTTGGGGGAGATGGGTTGAAAGGATTTGGGGAAAATGGGTGGGAAAAATGTTTGTCTAAATTATCATGTCACCAAATTTACGAGCTTAGTAGTTATTAGGCGTGGCGTGAGATGAGGCGTGAATATTATGCAAGTATTGAAATGAAGAAAGTTGGATGAGGCGTGGGATGAGGCGTGGCGTCAACTTTAATAACTACTAAGCTCGTAAATTTGGTAACATGAACATTTTTCCCACCCATTTTTCACAAATCCTCTCACCCACATCTCCCCAACACCCAAAACCCTAATACTTTCACACGTATACCTTCATACCCATATCTATCAACCATCATTCACCCACATTATGGCATCCAAGATGTTTCTGGTGGTAAAACCACCCGAAAAGAAAGCAGACATCGGTTTGTGCCATACGAAAAAAGAACTTATTCATGAGATAGTTTATACAAGAGATTATGTCAAATTAGTTCTAGAAATTATTAAATCCGTTCTTAGAGCCTCTCCGGAGGAGTATTTTAGAATTAAGCTGTTAAAAAAAATGTTAGTATATATACGCATTTCGGATCTTTACCTTTTAGGTTTAAAGCGGGTTAAAAGTATGGTTGAAAATCTGAGAAAGAAATAAAATAAAAAGAGGAAGGAGGAGGAAGAGAAGAAGGTTGAAGAGAAGAAACGGAAAGAGAAGAAGGTGAAAGAGAAGTATAGGAAAGAGAAGAAGTGGATGAGGAGGGGAACCTTTTTTTCTTCGGTAGAAAGCAAGATAGGCCCAAAATGTACCTCAAGAATGCAAAATTGTTGGGGTTCAAGGAAAGCTACTCTACAGCAATACATCATATGTTTCATAACATACTACGTAACGTGGCGCAAGGCGAGATATTTACTCTCGTGTTAATGTGTTGTGGGGCAGTAAGGTTCGAGCCCGTCTATGTTTACTTTAAACTCATGGAAAATGAAGCATTTGAAGATTGGGTCTTGTCCAAAATTGGGAAAAACTCACCAAGTTAGCTCGAAAAAAACAGATGAGCATACTTACATAAAAACTCCCCAAAAAAATTGAAATGAAGAATATTACATGTAAGGATATTTTCTTAATTTTATTCATTATGTACAGCTTTTTGTAAACTCAATATATATAAAATATGGCATAAATATATAAATATTTTGTGTTGGCTTAAGTCACGGCTTAAAAACGCAAAAGTTTTGCCATAGCCGCTAAGACATGAGACTTGGTCATGCCCCACACCTCACGCTATTTATAAGCTTGATATTTATCCTATCGCTTATAAACTAAAAAAAAAAACTTCAATTAAAGATATATAAAATTACTACAATCATTTATGAAAATAAGTATAACATTAAACAGACCCTAAGTTGAGATCAATTGAAAAACAAAAACCCTAAAACTGGAAAATGTAACAACCTCAGATTCGTTCAAAGGTTTGCACTGAATGAGCTGTGAAATCTGTTCATCAAGGTTTCCATGGCTGTTTGAAGCTAGATCCACACTCATTTTGCTCCCTTGCTTTGTACTGAGTATTAGTTTAATTTATATATGGACGAAACAAATTGTAAGCATCAAGAATAAACTGAAACTCTCCGAGAGGATCGATTTGTCGATACTTTTTAGAAAATCTTTTATAAACTTTGCCAAACACCCCTTATTATTTTTTTAATTTTCTTATTTTATAGAAAAGAATAAAAGGCAAATTAATCTAATTTGCTACGTATTTTTTAGTTATGTGTAGTTACCTTTTTTTTTCTTACTATGTCATTAAACAATCAAATTTCGATATTTGAATATAGGGTTAATGGCATGTAATAGCAACGTACTTTCCAATTTAAGCCGTTATCAGATACGAACTTTAAAAAGTATCACAATACCCATCCAACTTTCAAAATTTGTGCTATTATCATACTTTTGATGACGTGGCAATGACGTGGCATACCTGAAAGTCTGACACGTGGCACCATTTATAACATGACACGTCATCAAAAGTATGATAATAGCACAAATTTTGAAAGTTGGATGGGTATTGTGATACTTTTTAAAGTTCATATCTGATAACGGCTCAAATTGAAAAGTACGTTGCTATTACATGCCATTAACCCTAATTCTAAATTCTTGTTGTCTTAAAATTAGTATCCATCTTTTCATATTAAGAATGAAATCTTATTGGTCGAAGAGCACAACAATGTCGTTTTTTTAAATTGCGTGTCTTTTTTTTAAGATATTAATTTTGAGACAGATGGAGTAAATATTTAACTTGAGTGACTTCAAAAATATCCACACACCTGATTAAGAAGTTGAAAAACATAAAAGCATAACAATTATTGATCTAATTTCTCTAAAAAGATATGGATATTTGACCTAGGGGATGTATACCCCAGCTAGGGCATCAAATCTTGACTTCTATTCATGATCTCCCACTAAAATGTCAAACTCAAATGTTGTGTAAATGTGTTGTGTAAGTCGATGCATTCAGTTCTATTAAGTGTAAGTCGGTGCAAAGTTGAAAAATGAGAGTGACAAAGAAAGAAGTGACTTAAAGCCCTTTGTAAGATAAGGTAAATCCCCACAAGCTACTAGCACTTGAGTCGTTTTCATTTTTTTTCTTCTCTTCGAGTAACCCATAGAGGAATAAAGCACTCCCTTTTAGCTAAATAATCGGCTTTTTCTTGAGTGAAAGCCAAGAACTACACGTGCCAATAATATAGTACTATAGCAAATGGTCAACGACGGTTTGCCAATAACATGTTCTTTATAGTTGGTTAGGTTTAAACCATTATATAGTTTCACACTACTTGGGAAGGTTTATACGTCTATACATGAAATGAGGTTGTTCCTATTTAACAGCCATAGCATGTCCTGTGTAGCTAGTTTGATTTTCGGGGGTTTAGCCACCAGTAGCTAAAGATAATCGATGTAACCAGATATCAAATGGAATCATGTAATTATTTTTTAAAAGAAATTATTCGACCATAATGTTTGAGTATCACAAATATCTTTTTTAAGGTAAGACCAAACATATGTTTGTTGGTGCAACATTGACTATGATCTCGTTTATGTTTTAATGATGACAAATAAACGTTCGTAAAACGTAAAATCACAAACGATAGCCAAAATCCGTAAAACCGGATTTGCCTGTCCGGCGCGCTGGTCACACTTCAGCACGTCAGCAGCGCGCCACAAGCGTACTCCGTTTTTACGGATTTGCTTTTGTCGGCTTTCCTCTTACCCAACACATGTGAAAACTTCAATAAAGGTATGTACATGATATTTGAGCATTTAGGAACACTCAAATGAGGTTTAGACTTAGAGAGGAGCAAAAACGAATCCTCCCGTTTTTCAACAAAATGCCAACTCAAATTCTTTATCAAACGCCTATAGCCAAGGCCGAAACTTCTTTCTAAACCTAGTATGATCATGTTTTTAACATACCATTAAATGAAAGTATTCATTTGACCTTAATCCGGATTTACGTCATTCCTAATCACGTAACGGGTTTTACTCCCTTATTGGTCAAATTAAGTCAAATGTCACTTTGCGTAAACGCATCCTTTCCCGTTATAGGATATGCTTTACTTGAGATGCAAAACACTTCGCTTGTTTGCATCAAGATGATTAGTGATCAAATCCATTGTTGATTATCATGGATTAAAGTCTAAATGATTAAATGAGTTTGTGGTATTTGGAAATTAATCATGCTTTGACTTTTCTCATCTCCTTACCTATAAATGCTTTGCAAGCTCACATGTATTCCTCACATGTACAAGAAGACTTACAAAACTCTCACACTCCTTCTACACAATCCTACAACACATCCTTCCTAATCATTTGTTCACCCTTCGTACCCAACAAGTGATTTCATCCTTCACACACTCTAAACACTTCTTTCTTAAATCATCCCATAATCACATATGCCCACTCTTTGCTTTCTTATTTGCAATGTGATTATTAACCAAAATCAATCCTTTGATTTCATCCTTATCTTCATCATCTTCATTCTTCATCTTCAAACCTTCTCCAAGCATAAACCTTCCTTGACATAAATCTTCCCCAAATAATACCCACATGCCAACTCACATTCCCTTACACAATGTACTTCTCTTTGTACTTCTCCTTACATTCCTAACAAAGGCTCCTCCATATCTTATCAAAATATTTTCCACCACATACTCACTATTCACCTTCTTCCCTACAACATTTTAATCACACACACGCACACACACACACACACACACACACACACACACACACACACACACACACACACACACACACACACATACACACACACACACACTCTCTCTCTCTCTCTATCTATCTATCTGATCCTCACCCTTGATCAATCCACTTCATCAATCTAACTTACCTTATTCTTTTCTTTACTATTGATTGATTTTTAAACAAACACAACAAACACACTTTCTCTGCCACCCTTGATCAAGCCACCTCATCAATCCAAGATACCTCATTCTCTTTTCCTTCCTTGGATTGAATTCAAATTTGAACAAACACAACTTCTCTCATAATCAAACACTTCTCACTCACATAACAAACACACCTCTCTTTCTACCATTGATCTTGTCATCTCACCTATCCAACTTACCTCTCCTCTTTTCATCCTCACCTTCCATTTCAAACCAACATCAATAGGCTCCCTTCTATCACATCATGCCAACTCATGACAATTCATTCATAACTCATTCTCTCTTATCCAACATGTGCTTGAAAGATTTGAAATTCAAATTTCAAATTATTCCCCCTGTCTCTCCAAGATTAAGGAAATTCTAGGAATATTCTCTTGTACTATAACTAGCTCTTTCAAACCTTTAGTTGAATCCCAACTAAGCTAGTTACACTTTGAGGAATACCCAAAATACCCTTTTTCAATAATTCTTTTCTCTCTTTACATTATCGGATAAGAAAAATACTTTTAATACTTCACAAACGCTTTATCAAATGGATATTTGAGTTGGTTGACCTTGAGTATAAGAATGATTTAAAGGTCATAGCGTGAAGTACAATTAGGGGTTTAATAAGTGCGGGTATTTAAAACGTCAAAGTCTCGAAGAAAACAATCCCGGGATTCTGGCGCGCTGGCCATGTGCTGACACGTGGGTAGCGCGCCAGGTGCGAATTGTTTTTTCAACACTTAGGGACTTTGGTCTATAAATACCCACCATTGGCCTTTGTATTCCTTACCTCTTGCAAACATTCTTTCTTCTCTTTTCTCTCCTCTAATCTTCTAAGTTTAACACATTTTGTGTTCTTAATCTTCTCTTTTATCATCTATTAAAGAACATACATCTTCGCAAGAGAGCCACACAAGTACCTAATCCATACTTGTGTGTTTTTTCAAGGTTCTTCTTTCTCATACCCTTTCTTTAGAATTGAGTCTCTAGGTTAGGTTAGGACTTGGTTCATCTATCTTATTTCAATCTATCGAGTTATAAGGGAAGTCTTATATCCGTGGGATCAGGCCTAGATCATTGGGGATCTAGTTGGGGTTTTGGAAAGCTTCCAATGGGGAAGGCTTTTAGATTTATAGGTTAAGTCGAATCACGGGTTCTTATAAGTGAATTCTAAGGGCGGAATACCGTAGGTAGTAACTCTTATGTGGGAGCACCGGTCTTTATTGAAATCTGGTAGAGTTAAATTGTATTACAGTTGTAGTCCACCATAAGGGTTATACTAGTATAGT